>JAHWFO010113004.1:5981032-5993418 GCA_023313115.1 Rhysida immarginata | reverse complement strand
TACAATTGTACAAACAGACACGAAAAAGGATCAGGAATCATTTTCCACAAGCATAAATCAAAAATACGTAACTAAAATGAAAATACATAACTGAAAGACGAACGAAACGAAATTGAAATTTAAACTATGATCGAAAATTGTTAATAAAATATAATAAAATACTTCAAATACAAAATAAACGAAAAGATAACTTATCATTCCGTGATCGGCGTGTGAAAGAATTATTAATCAGCTACTCTCATGAAATAATAAATGATGTTATAACTGGAGATAAGCCTACCAAGCATCAGGTAAAGATTTTTCTATCGAAAAATGGAAGGAAAAATTCTGCGACCTGGGCTCGAACCAGGAACCTCGGCTGTCATGGCCGACGCCTCTACCAGTTGGGCTATCGCTACCATTGGGCTTTCAACCATGACAACTTGGTTGTCTTTAAGACATCTGGAGTCAGCATGGCTGGCCGGGTGTCTGCGATAGCCCAATTGGTAGAGGCGTCGGCCATGACAGCCGAGGTTCCTGGTTCGATCCCAGGTCGCAGAATTTTTCCTTCCATTTTTCGATAGAAAAATCTTTAGCTACTCTCATGTTTCGCCATGTGTTTTGCATCATCTTCACTCACTTTCAGCCATGACAGTTCTGGGCATGGAGCTTCCCAATTTGCTTCAAGTTACAACAATAGGATTCGGAGTCTATCTTTAATATACGTCATTGATTGGGATCAACACACAAGATATAGAGGAATAGATCGGCAATGCTCGTACCTTTCTCATTGGCGCTAGTGAAGCCGACTTAAGTCAGCTGCCGCCATCTTACCGCACTACACGTGTAAGCAGCAAGTACTCGATTCATATGCTTTTTCTTAGAATATTTAATGTTATAAAGTTAATTAAGTAAGTTAGAATAAAATACAAGGTACAATGGTGAATTCGTGTGTGGTGTTTGGTTGTAATTTTTCGTATTCTGTAGTGACCTAAGATGGCGGCGGAACGTAAGCGAGGCTTCAACGAACACAGTGGCATTACTGATCTATTCCTCTATATCTGTGGATCAATAGCGGGGCCAACGAGAGACAGGCCAGGGCAACAAACGAAAAAATACTGATTGTTAAAATCCAAGATAGAGACAATGAAGGATGAATTGTTGCCCGGACCACGATGATCATGTGACTTTTGAGTGCCCTAGCCTGTCTCTCGTTGGCCTCGCTGGATACCAATGACCTGTTCATTTAGCCGACTTCCATTTTTTTGCCTTATTTTTCATTTATTCTTTTTTCGTTTCTTTTTCTCTTGTTATGGTAAAAGAGTATCCTCTAGTTTATTACTTAACTATTTCTATCCACATAAGATTTTACTCCATTATTCGGATTGTTGTTTCTGGCAGACAAAAATATTTAAAATTTCCCGGGCACTATCACCCACTATCGGGAGATTTCAAATATTTTTTCTACCTGAAATAACAATTCGGAATGCAATATATAATTTACATTCACAGAAAAAAAATTTTGATCAAAAAATAATTTAGACGAAAAATAAAAAAAGGAAATTAATAAAATAATGTATTTGTAAAATTAGAAACATGGTCTGCAATGATAGAGAATTGTAAGCTATGATTAGAAATATTATAATATCTTGAATAAATGTTGAATATTGGTAGAAAATTTGTGATATTATGAAAATATTTGATTTAAAAATTTTAATGAAAATAAAATGAGACCAATTTATTTAAAGGAAAATTTATTATTCAGTTCAGGTAGAAAAAAGGTGACTTAGTTTCGAATCTGCAATCCGAAACATTGAATCATGATAATGGTATTAGATGCAACAAATCTATAAATATATTAAACAACACATAAACCTTTTATTTATTTATCAATGGACGAGTCTACAGAATCATGTACATCAGTAATACTGAATAAGGGCTTAGAATAACTGAAGTGGGGGGAAATAAGCGCGGGTATCGAGTCTGCCCGTGACCATCGCGAGAGAAGGCCTCCGCAATGAAACTGAATATATTGTTATATCATCATAGATAGTGCAAATTCAGGGCTTATTATTGGTAGAAATACGAATAACAATGCACTATGTGATGCAACAATGTATTCAGTTTCATTGCGGAGGCCTTCTCTCTCGGTGGTCACGGTCTGTCGCTATGTCAAGTAACACAGTGTCTATGTTTAAGGTGCATCTGTGGTCACAATCGAATGCGAGACCACAAACACGGCACGTGCAAGCTAAACGCGGTATCTAATATCACAAAACGAGTGTATTTTGTATGATGAAAAATTAAAATTATTGCATCACCCGTAATGCTCTCTTTAGCCTCTCTATATATAGAGAGGAAAGAATCTGTAGAAATAAATATAGCACTTCAATGCACATAGAAATTCAACCAGCGCTTAAATTATTGATAAGTTTAAGTCTTCAAAAACCATCAAAAAATCTAAATGTTTCAAAATAATAATTTATGAATTAAATTGTGAATAATAAAATATATTTATTGTAATGGAAAAGAGTTTATTCCAATACACTACAGCAGCCGCTACGTAAGTTGAACGATCTTTTTGACATGCGCAGTAAGTCATCTCATCAATATGCTTTGTCTGGATTTTACCCATGATGCACTTGTTCTACTATAATAATGGTGGAGATATTGTTGAAGCGTGGAAAGCCTATTACAAGTCATAATATAAAAACAAATTGCATTCGAGTCGACTATTCTGCGTCATTTTTTATTTTATTAATTTATTAATTTCATTTATCTATTTAAAAGAAAAAACGAAAATAGAAACTAAATAAAAATACTAAAACAATGTTTCGAAAACGAAAGCGGATGTTTCAAGGAATAGCTAAGCGATTTACTTCCCGTTAACGCCTATTGGCTGGCGTTAGAAATGACGTCATCCTGTCGTTCATCTTATGTGGCGGCAGCTATAGTATTCATTAGTCTTCATTCAAAATGCTGAAAGCAAAACATTCGGCTAGGTAAGACAGCATGGTGTAGTTGCGCTATCTGATACCACACTTTCAATATATATTCTAAATCAGAGTTCGTTGGAGTGTTTGTCCTTTTACAACTCACAAAATATTCAATGAATCTCCACGAAACCTTCCATGTACGTAGTTAAAGTTACTGTCCCCTATTTAGGGTACTTTTTATACCGTGTTTTTATAAATTTATGAAGTTATTCTTATATTTCGTAAAATTGAATAGACTTCAAAGAATGCACTAGATGGCGAAACCAGACGGCGCACTTTAAAGCTCTATATATACTGCTTTAGCGCACTTCTATTTACATACTGTTGTAACTTTGATTTAACACATTAATACAGGGTGTCCATTAAAGGTCTGGCACATTTTATCTGTGCATTACCAAAAAACTAATAAAGATAAACAGAAACGGATTTTAATGTATGAAACTCTAACTGAAAAAGTTTTGTTGTGTTTCATAATTTCGCCGCTAGAGTGCGGGAACTGAAGTGAAACAATGTGGATGCCGATATGCTCAAAAGAACATGGCAAGATATTAATTATCGGCTCGATATCCTCCGTGTGAACCAAGGAGCATACGTTGAGGTCTACTAACTTGGTTTAATAAAACTTTTTCAGTTACAGTTTCATATATTGAAATCCGTTTCTGTTTATTTTTATTAGTTTTTTGGTAATACACAGATAAAACATAAGGTCTTTATAATTAATGTTCCATTTTGACATGGCCATAAAAAAAACTACTTGACCAAAAGCTAAAATACTTGGCAATATTATACAAGAGGGCATGGGAAGTTCATACCTACAAAAAAAAAAAATTAGTTCAAAAGGTCACCACCAGCATGGAATGGCACTCTATGCAATATTCGTATACGAAATTAGACACGAAGACACAGGTAAACAATGTAGTTTATGCACATGCGCTTTACAAGTCATTTGGTTTTCGGAAATAAGAAAGGGAGCCTCGTTGTCAGTACGCTCATTTGTTACTAGAGAACGATGCCTGTTACCATGCAAGACCGTGCGTTTCTGGTTAAGTGTTATTATGAATGCAATAGTAATGTACGGCAGGCTTTGCAACATTATCGTACCGTTCGACGAATACATGTACGTCGGAGGCCAATGACACCGCAGAGTTTAAAGAAGATGATGACAAAGTTTGAAGCCACAGGTTGTTGTCGGTAGCACCTGGCCGAGGAAGGAAACCCGTCTCTGAGGCAACCGTGGAGGCAGTTTCAGTAGCCGTAGAGCAGGAATCAAAAATGGAAACCTCACAAGGGGCGTGCAGCGTAAGTGCTGTTGAGAGCAGGTCCACTACGCAGGAAGTGGTATGATCAAGAATGTAGGTCGTACTTTTTTTTCACTGCTTTTCTAAACAAGTTCCCATGGGAAAGCAGATCGTTCATACTATACATCATGAAAAAGATTCATAACGTCGAATGGACTTACCACTGAGTACGGTGTACAAGATCGTACGTAAAGTGCTGCGGTACTACCCAAACAAAACCCACCTTGTCCAAAAACTCGAAACTAACGATCTTCCTCGTAGAGAAACCTTCGCATTGGAATTCCTTGCACGGATGGAGGTGGACGAGCATTGGCCATGGAACATTTTGTGGACGGACGAGGCCCATTTTTACCTGAATGAGGATGTCAACACCCATAACTGCAGGATTTGGGCCACCAGTTCCCCTCGTGTTCTCCACCAAATTCCATTGCATTCTCCTGAAGTTACCGTGTGGTGTGGTATGACAGAAAATGTCATAATTGGACCGTATTTTTTTGAAGAACAGTCGAGAGATCGACTCGTGACATGCACTGTGACTGCTGCTCGCATGTTGTCGATGCTAAGAAGTTTTGTGATACCAGAACTTCAGCAACGTGGCATTTTAGACACAACGATTTTTATGCAGGACGGGGCTCCACCTCATATTGGTACATGTGTCAAACAGTTACTTCAGCAACATTTCACAGATGAACGGCTTATAGGCCAAAACTTCCCCCTTTCTTGGCCATCCCGGTCACCAGATATCAACCCCTGTGACTTCTGGCTCTGGGGTTACCTCAAAGCCACTGTTTATGGTGATAACGTCAGGAATTTGGCAGAACTGAAAGATGCGATACGCCGACAGGTGCGCAACATTCCTCCTGATATGCTACGAGCTACAGTTGAGAACGCAGTAACCCGGTGTAAGCTGCTTTCAGTAAATGGTGGAGGCCACATTCAACATGTAACTAATTTTAGTAACGATTAAAGACTTGTTAACCTTTGTCTTCGTGTCTAATTTCGTATACGAATATTGCATAGAGCGCCATTCCATGCTGGTGGTAACCTTTTGAACTAATTTTTTTTGGTGAGTATAAACTTCCCATGCCCTCTTGTATAATATAACCAAGTATTATAACTTTTGGTCCAATAGTTTTTTTATGGCCATGTCAAAATGGAACTTTAATTATAAAGACTTTGTATATCAGACCTTTTATGCACAGCCTATGCTATTTTATTAATACATTTCGTTTATAGAAGTAAAATTACTATATAATGGTTTGAGAGACCATAGCTTAAATTTCAGCGTCTAGAATGGAAAATTTCATCGAACAAACAGCCCGAGCAACGCCGGGCATATCAGCTAGTTTCATAATATATCTGAGTAAAGATTTGAAGAAAAATTGTTGGCCAGACCCATTGATATCTAATATACGTTTGAAGGCTGTCCTGATTAGACGATTGTACGCTACCGTTAATCTCTTTATGTTTACTGTCGTAGACGATGACCAGAAGACGGCCCCATACTCGATTTTTGGAACGATGACCGCAGTGATAAATAGACAAATTTGAGTAATGTTCAGTAGAGATCTTATCCTTTTGACCAACTAGATTTTACGATTAAGAGTAGTAATAATTTGGTCAATATGGTCATTGAAACTAAGACTCGGTTCGAAAATGATGCCCAGTATCTTAATTGTTTTTGAAGAGATCCCGACTTTCTTCTGGCCAGTCATATTATTGGTTTTTGTAATATTGAGACACACTCCTCTACTACTATACCAATTTGACAGGTCTGTCAAATCTTGATGGAGAAGGTCCTGAACCCTATCATGATCCTGAATTAAGTAGGTGCTGAACAGAAAATAATCATCTACGTAGCTCCAAATTTCTGTGTTAAAACGGTGCCGATATATCGAGGCGGTAACAACTGCAAACAGTAGAGGGCCAATGCTCGAGCCCTGGATAATGCCACGAATAGACTAAACAGACGAAATGATTACTAATCAGGGGACGTAAACTAATGATATTTTTCCGGTCTTTAAAGTAGTCATCCAATAGGTCTAAGTAACCCCAAAGAGGCCAAATCATAAAAAAGTTGGATTCATTACAGAAATAGGACGCTAGTTG
Organism: Rhysida immarginata; assembly: GCA_023313115.1. Taxonomy (NCBI): domain Eukaryota; kingdom Metazoa; phylum Arthropoda; class Chilopoda; order Scolopendromorpha; family Scolopendridae; genus Rhysida; species Rhysida immarginata. The sequence continues at coordinate 5,987,036 of JAHWFO010113004.1, read as the reverse complement.
GAAATATCAGTCGGATCTCCTCTTTTATAAGTTGGATTAATTCTTGTTACTTTAAGAGCACGTGGAAATTTTTTAGTTCTCACAATCTCTGTACACAAAGTACATATCATCACATATCCTGTGGTGTTGAAATTTTGAAAAACTTTTATCTGTCATAGCAAGGTCCTCGAATCCGGATCTTCTTAATAATATTAACCAGCATCGGTCCGAAAGGGATTCCAGGGTCAGGAGATGCTTCTAAGAGATTCTCACCACTCAACGTATCTTGCCTAATTATAGTAAATGGTATTGGAACATGGGTCGGATTATTGATCCACTCAAGATATTGTCTATATTTTTCAAAAGGTAATTTTGGTCTACTATGAGTACAGTTTCGACATATCGATTGCCAAAGACGATCAGATTTGGTATATTGAAAAACGATGGCTCGTTTAGCCTTTTTGAAATTGACAGATGCCTTCTTACGTTCATCTAAGTTGTATGATGCAGAAGTGCAAGGGACTATGCGACAGTGGTTGAAAGCACAGCCGACGACATTTTATGAAATGGGAATCCTAAAGTTGGTTTCATTCTGGGACAAATGCATCAATGTGGGTGGCGGATACATCGAAAAATAACTGATGGGGGGGGGGGGGGTTATAGAAATTGAGGCGTCGACTACTTAGGTCATTTTGCGACTTTTACACAAATTATATCTATATGCAGCCCGGGACAAACACAAACATCCATGCCTAGGGCGGGATTCGAACCCACAGCCAGGAGGACTCGAGAACTGGAAAGCCTACGCCCCAACTCTCTCGGCCACCTGGCCGGCAAATAACTGATGGACTGCGGCTCATATGCATCTGTTTTGGTTCCATAAACTTCTGTGTTAAGATGTTCGTGTAACTTACTTATTGATTTGCCGTCGTATATACTATGAAGTATTTTCTTAAAAAGCATTAATTTTCCTATTCAGAAACCAGCAAAAGTCAACCATCATATTTGGATCGAAACGGCCTTGGTATTTTGTCTACATTAAATTAATTTCTTGGTGATATCTTTCACTATGTTTGTCGCTAACAGCCCCTAAGTCCAGCGTGAAGAAGTCCACATAACTTAACATCCTAACGTGACCAGTTTAATCAGCCAATCAAGTAGTTAGAGCTGCTCCTGGTGGGGGTGGGGCTTCTTTCTTTTCTTGTAGCTCTTCTTTTGTGTTGATTTTGAGTTAATCCATGTTATCAGGGGGAAGTCACCTATGGGTCCATAATCTTGATTCACTGACATTTGGTTTTTTGAATTTCCATAATTTCAAAAAATTTAACATGCTCTGCTTGTTGATGGAATGCAAACTTTGAATTAAATCTTTTAATTAAATATTGTGCCCAGTTGAATAAACATGTTTTGCAATGCTGATTTTTCATATCTGCCATATTTATGTCTGCCAAATGGTCTTTCCATCGTTTCATAATACACTGGCGGAAAAAAAATTCCAACACCACGAAGGACTTGTGCTAGATGAATGAAATTTGGACAGTATATTCAGCTATGGTATTTATTCATTGATTCAAGTTTCAAGGTTACAACTTATAGGGGGCACTACCAGCGCCACTCTGTACATGGTCAAAAGCACGGACTTTAGTACCCGCTGTAGCCGTAGAGATGCCGAATGTCATTTTGTGGTATGGCATTCCATGCCTGTTATACCTGGATGGTCAGATCAGCGACAGTTGTTGCTGGTTCTGAAAGAGCCCTGACACGGCGTCCGACTGTGTCGTAGACGTTCTCGATGGGCGGCAGATCTGGTGATTGTGCTGGCCATGATAGGATGTGGACACCCTGAAGGGCACGTTGGGTTGCAGCGGCTGTGTGGGGTCGAGCGTTATCCTGTTGGAACAGCCCCCCTGGCATACTAGCCATGAATGGCAGCACAATGGGTTCAACAACTATCCGAATGTAAACATTTGCCGTCATGGTGACTGGGATAACCACCAGGAGTCCTGCTGTCGTAGGAAATCCTTCCCAATACCGTAACGCCAGGAGTGGGGCCAGTATGCCGACAACAGATACAGCTCGGTAACAGGAATTCCCCACTCCTCCTCCTGACTCTTGTGCGACCATCACTCTGAGCCAGACAGAAACGACTTTCATCTGTGAAGACCACAGACCTCCATTCTGCCCTCCATGTCGCTCTGGCTTGACACCACTGAAGACGTGCTGCACGGTGTTGAAGGGTAAGAGGCAAACATGCCACAGGGCGCATGGAGTGGAGGTTCCTGGCCAGGAGACGGTTCCGAATTGTGCGTGGAGTGACATTGGGTGCCACAGCAGCCTGAATGTTCGCTGCAGATGCAGTCCGATTTGCCACAGCCATCCTACAGATGCGCCGGTCAACCCTGTCTCCAGTGGCCGGGGGTCGTCCAGATCCTGGTCTCCGGTAATCCTGCCTTCCCTGGACCATTGCATTCAGTTGTACACAGTGGCAACGTCTCGACCCATGCATTCTGCAGTAGCACGGAACGAAAGTCCACCCTCTCGAAGGCCCACTACACGTCCTCGTTCGAATTGGGTTAGCTGCCCATATTCACGTCGCAGTCGCCTTCGAGGCATGTTTTATTGACTCTACAGTATCACACACGTCCACAAGTGTCTGAAGTGACACAGACGCGCGTCTGATCTCCTTTATATCTGTCATTGGAATGTCTCATTTGCATGTACAGGGTGGCGCTGGTGGCTCTCCCTATAAGTTGTAAACTTGAAACTTGAATCAATTGAATAAATACCATAGCTGAATATACTGTCCAAATTTCATTCATCTAACACAAGTCCTTCGTGGTGTTGGGATTTTTTTTTCCGCCAATGTACTTCTCCGGGATTGACCTTGATAGACCATGGGGCAATTGTTGCATTTAATTCCATATATCCCTGATCTCTGTAGTAATGGTGTTTTATCTTATTTGTGAAAAGTTATCATATAAAAACGATTATATAAAAGTAAAAATAATCATAGATTATTCATAGTACTATTCTATGTTCGAAACAAAAGTAATAAAGACTAAATAGGCCTATTAAATTTTTTTACAATAATTTTATTCATATACGTGTTTAAGTTTTCAAGAGCACTTTTAAAAAGTAACATTCAACAATTATTTAAAAAAAAATAAGCCAATAACCATAAACATTAATAGAAGGATTGGGCGTCTGGCTGTATAAATATGTCAAATTTATTGTAAAATCTATATACAGGGCGATTATAATTAAAGTTTGATAATTTTACAGATGATAATTAAACAGGTGGTGGCCTTACAGTATAACAGAAGGACATCAGGAGTTCCAACTAGTTTCGCCATTTATTCCCGGCTTTGTTTAGTTAATAGGAACAGTATTATGATCCATCCTTCCACCGAGATGATAATTAAAGTTCTGATAATTTGAAAACTACTAGTCAGAATGACCTGATATTTTAGCAGAACAATCGTGAGGCAATGGAATTTTGTTTGGCGAAGGAAAAAAAATAGTTCCAAAATCTGCCGATGGATGGCGCTGACAGGGTTCACATTGTCTGGAGATATGCAAATTACTAATACGTGACATGCGCACTGCAGACATAGCTGCCATAAAAATGCAGAGCACCAGCTCTTTGCTTAAATGCTTCATCATAACTCTGATGAAGGATCGCCATGGATGAAAGAAACAGGATGGACGACTCCTATGAGTCGTGCGTGAGTTTTTTTTCAGTGCACCCTCTGGATTCTTAAGTGAAAAATACCGAAACGTTTGGCTTCGCTTCGCATGGTTTCTGTTTACACAGCTGTCAGACGAGAAAAGCATGGCCGCCTATTGCAAAAATATTACGTATTTCATTGAGTTCTTTTGAATTTATTTGTATTAAAGTATTTTTTATTATTATATTGAATTAGTTTAATGAAATATTAAGATTTGGAATTAAAATGTAATTTTTATTAAAAGTACATACGATTCTTTTAACAATTTAATTATATATGTATAAAGTTTTGCTTTAAAAATTATATTTAAAGTTACATTAAAAGATATCAAACTGAAAATGGAAAATATTTCTTCATTAAATCATAACTGTACACATGATCTAAATATTTCATTTCTATAAAATCAGCGACGGTGGACGTTGTCACAACAAAGAAAAAAATCTAACAATGGGTTATTTCCCGATTATACAATCGGGTGGGTTCGCTTCTAGTATAAGTTTCAAAGAAATCGCAGCTGTTTCTGGTCTCCTAGCAATATGTCAACAATAACCAAGAGCCTATGGACAGCTTTTCCTCTTCTCCATAAGCAGAAGACACATGCTAATTTTCATGCAAAAATCTAGATGTCGCTCTGAAATCAAACTTGCTGGGGAAGTCGTCCATCCTGTTTCTTTCATCCATGATCGCGCTCTGCTCTTGAAGCTTTTTTATAAGAACGATGAGTGTGGACTAACAGTTATTAGGAAGTTTCGGACATTAAAATCCATAAAATCGGGTCCAATAACCACAAATGGTTTGCGAAAAATGATTGCTAAATTCGAAGAGACCGGTTCATTTCACGAATCCATTTTTGGTTTCCCCCCTGACAGCACCATCTATCGGCAGATTTTGGAACTATTTTTTTCCTTCGCCAAACAAAATTCCATTGCATCACGATTGTTCTGCTAAAATATCAGGTCATTCTGATGAGTAGTTTTCAAATTAACGATTTTTGAAATCGTAACTTTTATTATAATCACCCTGTATATAATAAAATAGTAGCGAGGCAAAAAATTTACATTTAATTTTTTTGAGAAAAAGTGATTGCTACGTATATTATAAACGATACTGAAGCTCAAACAACAGTTTTTAGAATTTTTGTGTGGTTATAAACGATACAGAAGCCCATACAATAGTTTTAGTATTTTTGTCTGTTTGTCTGTATCTCTGTTTATATGTTAGAGGTTGGCGCCAAAACTACTGAAGGGATTTAGTTGAAATTTGCTGTGAAGGTTATTTAGTACCTGAGTCAGCATATAGGATACCTTTTTCTACGGGCATAAGTCTCATTCCCATGGGAAAAAACAACTGGTTCCAGCAAAAATATAATGTCAACAGATGTCGTAACGAGTAAATCGCACTCAATGATATCTAAAACAACTGGATCGCTGACTCTATCCGCAGTCGGCATTGAGAAGTGAAGCCAAAATACGTCATAAATTTTCCCTTCAGGTCATTGACTAGTAGCGTCAGGTGGCCTAAAAAGCAAGGTTAAATCCCTCATAAACGCTCATAAATTGACTAGTAGGTTAAATCCCTCAAAAATAATAATTCCTCATAAACGCTCATAAGGTTAAATCCTTGAAAAACGCTCATTTCTCATAAATGATCCCTTCAGGTCATTCACTAGTAGCTTCAGGAGGCCTAGAATTACGGCCTCAGTTCTCTCCCAGTGAGTCAGCGATCCAGTTGTTTTAGATATCATTGATCGCACTATGGTAAGGAGCCTCAGGGTACCTGCTGGAGTGTATCCGAAATTGTTACGACCTTGTTCCTTACGTATCTATATATAAGGAGAATAATTGCCAACAGATGCCGCCAAGATGCATATGTGAGTGGAGCATATTTCGAGTTCTTCGAGTACAACAAAGTTTGTATATATTTACTGACAACTGCATGTCGATTGCTCTCGCGTCACCAGCCCTGACTCTCTATTTATTTTGGCTCCCGAAGGTAATACAACGAACGTAAAAACAAATAAATTGGTATGGCGGAATGATACATTCGCACAGGCCTACCACGAGATAATGAAACGGATTCAAAAAAGAAAATTGTATTTTTCAATAAGAGGAAGCTGTTCATGTCGTTTACATGGTGTTCGGGGTGACGAAATGAATGCCTCTGCCATTTCTTCATTTTTACCCAAAAAAATTAATTTCTCTAAAAAGGCTTAACCCACTTCCATAAAAAAATGTGTCAATGCATAGTTTTAAGACCCTTCTAAGTGTTAATTACTTAAAAAAGAAAAAAGAAAAAAA
>JAHWFO010113004.1:5942037-5975997 GCA_023313115.1 Rhysida immarginata | reverse complement strand
AGACCAGTGGCGCTGTTTCGATTTCACTTGAATAGCATTGGAACTGTTACGACCTGCGCTTCCCGTTCTTCCTCTTCCCTGGTGGAATGCTCACCGCTTGACATGTCAGACACACGTTAACGAACTTAACGGTCGTTTCCAAGTTTCATTTTCACTTTTTTGAAACCAATACGTCATCACCCGCAGCGCCATCTGGATAAAACTTATGGAACAGAATCTGCGCGTGAAAAATGCGCATTACACGTAAAATGAGCTAATGCCAGGTCTCCTTATTGATCGTCTCTGGAATACACGTGTTGAAGTGGAAATGTCTCTCGTCGTGCTACAGTAACGCCCTCAAGCGTAGGTCAGAAAAAATTGCCTCGCCTTGGCAGGAACTTGGGTACCTGGGTAGAATGTATCTTAGTTACAGTGGCTAGAAGAAAGAGTGTGTCAATTGCCGCTGATTTCGTAACATCATGACTGATGACACCGCCAGATGGCATGACTATCTAATGCGCCGACTTGTTTAATAATAAAAAATAATATTGAAAACTTGAAATAATATGCAGATAAACCTAAATAAATGAATTTCAAAGCAGTATTCGTTTTATTTATTATTTAATCGAATAGCTGTTGTTACAAAAAGTTAAACGCAGAAGATAATTATATGGAAAAGTGTAATAGTTTTTAAATTGAAATGTTCGTTTTATATTTTACAATTTTTCATATTCATAATTATGATTTCTGTGATTTTATAAATTGTTTTTTACAGTAATATTGTTAATTCCTCATTTTGTTCTAAACACTTTTTTTACGATCTAATTACAAAACCTATTTAATCATTTATAGTGTGATTAGTTTTTTTTATTATAATCATTTTACATATGGTAACTAAATAAAAACAAATATACAATATTTTATTGTGTACGTCTGAGCTTTAAAAGTTTACTTTTCTGACGTATGAACTTTTTTCTTTGTTTAGTGTTTTTACTAGAAAGTGCAAGCGCCTAAGAACGTAGAACTTGATAATGCTATTTGTTACTGCAGTGTTATGGAGATTGCATCCAACAGGATTTATACGTTTCATAGACAAACATTTTGCATTATCATTTAGCATATCTGAATGCAATTCTGTTTCACAGCGTGAATGTATCTCCCACTTTCAAAATCAAATCAAATAATTCGGCATTTTAATTCCACTCGAATTATTAGTAATAAATCGTAATAATATTTTAACTTTTAATTTAGAGACACATAATGAAACCGTAAAACAAATGAAAACCAGCCAAGAAATGAGAAAAATGGCTTTCGATTAAATAATTAAAAAAAAGCGAACACTGCTTTGAATTTCATTTAATTGGTGTAACTGCATATTATTATAAGTTTACAACCTTATTTTATTTTAAATAAACAGGTGGTGGCCTTACAGTATAACAGAGGGACATCAGGAGTTCCAACTAGTTTCGCCATTTATTCCCGGCTCTGTCAAGGATATACAGCAAGAGGCATGCAAGCCTTTATATAAATACAGAACAGTGGTACAAGTTAAGCAATGAGCGTAAATACACACAAGAACCAATAGGATATAAAGCAAGGGGGCCGATGAGAAAAAGGACGTAATGGCCAGTAGAATAAAATAGAATAAATACAAAAATTGTATGTAATTCTCTTGTCTTCGGACAACCGGATAGGTTCTCTTTTCGGTCCGCGTTAAACGCAACATCTCTGTACAACTTCTCTTTTGTGTATCTTAAAAAAAATTTTTTGATGCATTAGATAGTCATGGCATCAGTGTTATCAGTCATCATTAAGGCCTCTCTATACGAGCGTTTTTTGCCGCTCGTGTCACGCGTCTTTATATAACGCGCATGCGCCAAAAAATAAATTAAGCTTAGTTTCCATACATGCGTTTTTAACTGCGTTTCTGCGTCTAGACGCATAAATTAGTGCGTCTTGACGTACGTATCATGGAAACAGATATCTGCGTCTCCGAATCTTGGTTGATGTGCGTCTGGAGTTCATGCGTCTGGACGCAGAAAAGTGAAGTTGATAGGCTTTCTACTTCTTGACGCACTTGTAAATGCGTCTCAAATCTTTCTAGATCACATGATTGTTTTGTGCAAGCGCACTTGCTTTGTTAACCTTCCAGCGGGCGCGCCCTCTAAACGAACGCGAAAGGTCGCGTGTATTTCCTAGATTCGCTATTGCAAAATATAAAATTTCAAGAGAGTACCTTTTAAAATAATGTTGTAATCAGTTATTTTATTTAAAATGAAATGAAAACAATGTAAACATAAAAGACAATAACGATATAAAATGACCAAAGAATTACCGAAACGACGTAATTGCCAATATTTCCACTGTACTATTTACATTTGTGTAAAGATGAATTAAAAGTGTAAAGATATATTGGAAAAAACAAATGAAAATATTTTTATTAGAACCCAGTACCGATGTTTTCTTTTATTTAGGTTTGCATGTACAGATAATGCTGGACATACTACGGTAAGAAAGCAGAGGAATCCTTCCATCAATTCCTTTTTTTCATTTGATGGAATCTGCGCTCGGGCACCAAAAATTAATAATGATATTTTAAGAAATCCGAAAAACACCAAGGTGGTGGCATGGTGGTTAGAGAGAAGCGTCTCCCTCTAACGAGAAAAATTGCAAAACAAACTCATGACGCATGCGCAGTTGAACTTTCTGCTTAGACTTCATGCTTGCATGGAAACTGATACTTGCCTTCGAATTAAATGCGTCAAGAGCTGTTGCAATGTGCGTCTAGGTGCGTCCAGATGCACATTTGCTTTCTGCGTCGAGACGCAGTTATAAATGCGTCAAAAATGCGTGCATGGAAACTTAGCCTTTAAGCCGCGGCGGCGAAACACTGGAAATGGGCCTTTTTCACGATTACGAGACTTGAGATATGGCGGCGTCCTTGGCAGATTGAAAACGAGGCTGACGGTGCAGTTCACACAAGGGAAAGCACTGTATGTGCTAATTTATAGATTAATAAAAACGTAACTGTTTAATCACTGGATTTTAACTCTGGATATTTCACGGATTCACTTGATGGATTAAGATTAGTTAAGAAGGAGGCTATTCCTAATAAATTTGTGTTGCGAAATAGACCAAAACGAATGACTAAAGAAAATCACTTCAAAAGTCACTATACTATCATTACTTTTATTTATTTATTTATTTATTTATTTATTTATTATTTCGTTAATTAATATTAAAATTTGATATAAATTATATTGGATATAATTCATGAATTTAACATAATACCTTTTGTCTTTGTATAATTAATTTTATTAATTGAAATCAATTAAAATTATATTGGGATGTTATTTTTGAATTTTTTTTTTTCGTTTTTTGTTTTTATTATTTGTTATATTTTTATATCAATATGGCAAGATCAATCAATCAATCAATTAATTAATGGATCTTAATAACATTTTACATATTGCATATCAGTGTGTAAGTAACAATATAAATGTAAACGCACTGGCATTGATTGTTTATTGCAATTCATGCAATGAAAATAATAGCACATATGACAAAAAGTTAAAAGAGATAGTTTAAGAATCTCCTTCCAAAAACCAAGTTTATGACGAACGTCAAGACTACCCAATATGACAATTTGACAGGATAAATAAAAGTTCAAGTATTTAGGAGAATTTAACAAAACGGATCAGAGAAAAAAGCTTTTAAAGCAAGAGTCAGTAAGATGAAATCGGCCTATTTCCTCACCAAAGATATCTATAAGAAGTCAATATCATTCAACGCTAAACTTTGGCACTAAACAACAGTAATACGCCCAGAAGCACTTTATACAGCTAAGTGTCTGACCCTGATCAAAAATATGTTAACTCAAGAACTGAAAGTAGCTGAAAGAAAAATGTTGGGGTCGATATTTAAAGTACGTCGCAATAATGAAATATACACACATAGTGAAAAAATTACTGATACTGTACCGTTAGGAAAAGGAGAATAGTTTTTTATGAAAATCTTGAAAGAATAAACCCCAATAGGCTCACAGAAAAAAATTTCAAATATATAACAAAATTGAAACTAGCCAATACTTGGATAGATGAAACACAAAAGGACATAGAAGAAGTACAAATTTCACAAGCAGACATATAAAAACGTACACCACATGAAACCATGTTGGTACAATCAAAAGGCTTTCGGAAAAAAATGAAGAATTAAAACGGCGCATTTTGGACTCGGGAAAGGAATAATAATGAGTTGAAAAGAACGTAGTCTATTGCGGGTTATTCAACAACACAACAACAACGACGACAAAATAAACCTCATTTGTCAAATGAATTTGAAGTAATGATCATCATTGAAGAAGGAACTGAAAATTTTTATATATGTCCTGAAAATTGTAATTTGCATCCTGAAAACAATGAACGGTTTGATTTGATCAACAGTTTCCAGATTTCTCTCGGTTCCTTAAGCCTTGGAACTAACAATTTCTATTACATCCTTCAATGATATCTGTGGTAGTGCATTTAAAAAAGGGACTGAATAAGCATTCATTCCTTCGCAGCAAGCAGCGCTTGACTAGTCAGACTCGTTTTCGATCAAACATGAGCGCGGCCATAATCTCGCGCTTTCTCGTTTGAATAAGGCCCATAGAAAAGCACGCGACGAGAACAGGAAGTTGAATTGCGTGTTGATACCATTGTTGACAAGTATTGTTGCACAAACCTTGCCTTGCATTGTTAGTCATGAGATATTTCTCAATAATATGCCTTGCCATAACCATGAATATCGATTTTTTTTAATCAATAATTATTATTTTTTCGAAATCTGAAGTAGGCAGTGATCTTCCTCATGCTTTGAAGGTCAAGTACGCAAAATTTTATCAAGATCAGAATAAAACTGTAGATTTGCATAAGAAACAAACAAACCCACAAACAAACATACTTCTTTATATATATAGATAGATACCATGACCAGTGTCCAAAATAAATTTGGCGATGCTCGATCTGTCCGACCTGCCATATTTTACATGAGCTAAATGCTCTTTCCACCTTTTAATAATATTTCTGGAGCTTTGACCAACATAGTTCTTCTCATAAAAATCACACTGAAATTCCCGATTCCATCTTTCATCGCATTTCTACCAATTATAAGCCCGAAGTTATGACTAAGTATGATGATGTAACAATGTATGAAATTTCTGTGCGCAAGCCTTCTCTTTAGGTGGTGTTGACCAGAGATCTTCAATACAAAGAGACATTACATAAGGCTAACTTGTACGTAATTTCGAGATTTTTGTGTTTTGCCGCTTTCATCCAGATGGCGCACTTTGTCATGTCGTCATGATGACATTTGTTTACAACGTAACGAGGTCTCCAACTTGGATGTTAACATTAGTGTTTTTCCGTTTGCTGGAAACGATGAAGATTGGATTCTTCGTAGCACTCCGATGATCAGCTGACTTTTCCGCTTCCAGGCCTTGTTATCTTGTTGGCATTGACAACGTCAGTACATTTTGAACTTTCAGTTTCCGTGCACAACGACCTCATTGTGATTCAAAATTGAAAAAAAAATGCCGAAATATCAATGGTGTGCAGCGAAATTTTCCTTGATTCGAAGAAACAAAGATGACTGCTCATTTTTCAGATTCCCTTCATCGAACTTAATTAGGTGGATGTCGATCTGTATATATTTAAAGCAATAAGTTGAAATTATATTTGTTTTGTATTTTTTATTTTTGTATTTAATTTTTTATTTTATATTAAATATACTTGTAATAATATAAGGCGTCATTTATTAATACACTATGAAACGTCATTTAATAATACAGGGTGATTACAAAAGAATTTCACACTTTTAAAAATTTTGTTACATCAAAGCTATTCAGAATATAGACACACCACACACGGATTCTTAAAGAAAAACTCTTGAAGTTTATTGTGACACAGTTAAAGATGTTCAATATGCCCTCCTGTCGTGACAATCCCGCAATAACATGTCTCCATCAATCCCACGTATCGCTACCGTAATGCGTTCTTTCAGCTCGTCTAGGTCACGGGGAAGGGGTAGGGTGAAGACCTTGTCCTTTACACAACCCCCATAAAAAGAAATCACAAGGTGTGAGGTCGGGGCTCCGCGGTGGCCACTTTGCAAGTTCCAGGTTATTGTTTGCTCGACCAATCCACCGCTGTGGGAGAGTGGCATCAAGAAATTCCCGCACCTCTTGATGCGGGATTGTCACGACAGGGGGGCATATTGAACATCTTTAACTGTGTCACAATAAACTTCCAGAGTTTTTCTTTAAGAATCCGTATGTGGTGTGTTTATATTCTGAATAGCTTTCATGTAATAAATTTTTAAAAGTGTGAAATTCTTTTGTAATCACCCTGTATACCGTAGTCCACGAGAAAGACAGGCCCCGGCCAACGCCTCCTAAAGATAAGGCCTGAGCGCGAAAACGTCATACATTGTTACATCATCATCCGAAGATATGTTTAATCGCATGTCTACCAATAATAAGTTCGCTTTTCAGAAATGGCAGAGAACAATAGAAAGTGTGGACCATGAGGCTTATTTAAGGGCTAGGAAGGAAGCCAGAAATGCTGTAAGGAAGGCAAAGCTTCATAAGTATGACGAGCTATATGAGGTTGGATACCAGAGATGGGGAAAAAAGACATATTTAGGCTGGCCAAAGTAAGGAAGCGAAGGTCTACGGATATTGAGCAGGTTAGGTGCGTGAAAGATGAGAATGGGCAGGTTTTAACAAAGGAGGAAGACATTCGAGAGAGGTGGAGGGGGGGTACTTTGTTGAGAAACTGTTGAACGAGGAGTCTTATAGAACATCAGTGGTGACGGGCAAGGCATGGAATGTTGGGATGATAAACATTGTGTCAGCCCAAGAGATCTTTACGGCAAGGAATAAGATGAAGTGTGGTAAGGCATTATGACCTGTTTGTGTACTGGTGGAAGCTTGGAAAGCTTTGGATAAAATAGGAATTAAATGGTTGGTCGAATTGTTCAATAAAATCGTTAAAGAGGGTAGAATGTCAGATGCATGGAGACATAGCTTCTTGATTCCTCTGTACAAGAATAAGGGTGATGTTATGAATTGTTCAAACTATCGTGAAATTAAGTTAATAAGCCACATTATGAAAGTATGGGAACCGGTAATGGAGGGAGGAGATAGGGATCTCAGAAAACCAGTTTGGCTTTATGCCTGGTAGGTCAACTACTGAACCAATTTTCTGCATGATGCGATGTATTAAACAGAGGCGATGTATTAAACAGAACAAAAACGTTTTATAACAAGTGGATTGTGGGCTTTCCATTTCCGACCTCAAAAGTGACCTTCAAGGTCATCTTCAAGGTCATTCAAACCGTAACTTTTTCCTAAGAGAGATAGAAGAAAATTTCCAATTACGAACTTGTAGAGCACCCCAAAATTCGTCAAATCCATGTTTACTTTAACTAATTCATAGGAAAATTGTGTGAGATAAGTAAGGATGAAGATTGGTATGTAATCCTCCCACCATCCTGTTGAGAAGTCACAGACAAATCAGTTATTGAGCTTTTTATTTCTAAACTCAAAAGGGTTGAAATACATATAATTTAAGTCCTGATTTCCAAAATCGAACATATTGTAGGTTTTTTTTTAAGTATGTTCAAAGTGTTGGCCTTCGGCTGCAAGGCATAACTGTGCACGATAGGCGATTGCCTTCTGGACAGCTGTCATTGTCATGGCAGGAATTTGTCTAATGGCCACTTCAATTCATCCTTGAAGTTCACGCTGTGTCCTGGGTTCCGTGGCATAAACCTTTTCCTTTAAATATCCCCAAAGGAAGAAATCTAAGGGTGTAAGATCCGGTGACCTAGGTGGCCACGAAACTGGTCCGTTTCTGCTAATCCATCTTTTCAGAAACCTTTCATCCAAACATTCCCTTGCTGTTGTTGCAAAGTGTGGCGGTGCACCATGTTGCTGGTACCATAGCCCTGCACGTTCTGCCAATGGCAAATTATCTAGAAACTCTTCCACCACACCAGTCAGTATTTCATCCCGGTAGCGTTGACCATTAAGGTTACCTTCATAAAAAACAGGACCTACGACTTGTGTCCCATAAATACCACACCAAACATTCATTTTCCAGTTCACTTGGTGTGATGTTGGTCTCAGCCACCTAGGATTTTCCTCTGCCCAGTAGTGTAGATTATGCTTATTGATAGTACCGTTTCGTGAAAACTGGTCCTCATCACACCACAGAATCTTGCCTACGAACGGTGGGTCGTCATCAATTTGACAGAGCAGCCAGTCGCAAAACTCTGCACGTGAAGCATAGTCTCGTAATTCCAGAGCTTGGATACAATGAATATGGTATGGGTGGAAGTTTTGTGTCGAGAGAATGTCCCACACGGAAGATTTGATAATACCCAGACCATATGCAATTGCTCGGACACTTGTATGAGGATTAGCTGTGACTGCTGCTAGGACCATAAGCCTGGCATCATCATTTGTTGCAATCCTCGGACGACCTTCTCGAGGTAGCTGCTGAACAGACCCTGTGGTTTGGAATCTGTTGATGTGCTGGAGTGTTCTGTAGTGAAGATGGCATCGAATCGGATCTCGCTCTGCTTAGTCTTTTTGCATTAGCAATACTTTCATTACTTGCACCATAGCAGAAGACCATGTCGACCATCTCAAGCAGTGGATATTGCGTCATCGTGTTACAGGTAACTGCGCGTCAGTTCTTACGTAAAATAAAATGGTGATGTAATGAGAAACACGCAACAAATGTTGCCACCCTCGTTGGCGAATGCTGAAGCACAGCTCGAACAGAAACGAACAAAAGATATGTAACGTTCTTAGTCGGACTTCGGTGAAAAACAATAAATTAAAACGTAATAAGTCTCTTATGTTACAGGTACACGGGTCGAGACATCGATGCGACGCAGGTACGTAAAACAAAAACATGGAATTGGAGCTCAACGACTTTGACGAAACTGTGATGAAATTAATACAGAACAGTAAGTGGCAGCAACACTCAGGTCGTATGAAGATCAACGAAAAAGGTCTGACGGCACAATTTATGGAGACCGTGAAGAAACTACATGCAAATTAACTTTGAATAACTGACAGTTTCGCGTGAGAAACAGTGCCACTTTTGTGTGAGGAGGAGGGGGAGGAGGGACGACGTGTAGCATATCAATCTTCATCCTCATTTATCTCACACAATTTTCCTATGAATCAGTGATGGTGATTTTAAACTAATTTTGGGGTGGTCTACAAGTTCGTAATTGGAAATTTTCTTCTATTTCTGATAGGGAAAAAGTTACGATTTGAATGACCTTGAAGATGAACTTGAAGGTCACTTTTGAGGTCGGAAATGGAAAGCCTACGTTCCACTTGCTATAAGACGGTTTTGTTCTATCTAATGCATCGCCTCTGGAGCGTGATATACTGTACATCATAGTGCTAGACTTTTCGGACACCCTGTATTAGTCATAGGGAACTGTCGTAGCCTATATGCCAAATTGAAGCTAAAATGAATCTTTTTTTTTCTCTTTAATTTACTTTATACATCATACTTAATCAAAATAAAATATGAAGGAAAAAGCATTTTAATTTTATAAAATTATATATTAACCTGAAAACAATGCTCTAAAATTATTAAATAATTAGGGTTTAATTCCCTCATATCCATTGCATAACACAATGTAATCACAGGATGGAATTTCTAGTTCAATCAGTATTAAAGTATTTATGAGGTCAAATGCGCTCCTTTGATGTATGAGCATGAGCCTGAATACAACAATGGCTCAGACGACGTCCTTGAAGCGACGATCACGTCATGAGCAGTTAACATTTTTAATTAAATTACGTCAAAAGGAATTTCACTATGAAATTTTGGTGGTCATTAAACAAACATCAAAAAATATGTTAATATTTTAATAGATTTTAACTGGCTGTTTTAATTTAATATTTTCAGAATTAATGTTAAAATCATGTTAAATGAATTTTTCTTTAATTTCAATTATATCTAAAATTATATAGTTTAAAAGCCCACATTTTAAGCTTTTAAAAGAGCTATGAATTAAATCTGTGCGACGTACAGTTTCAGAGAAATCCTGTGTTAATAGAACATCTTAACTGGCCAATTTCTGTAAATTTGACAGCGAATATTTTTGTAAGAAATTATGTTAGATGAAAATAACACCATTCTGAATAACGGGGCACTTCCAGCGCTGTGGGAACACTTCGGTGACGGGCCGTTCCTCTTCCAGCACGACAGTGCGCCTTGCCACAAAGCAAGATCCATATCCGACTGGTTTGACGAGATGCGGGTTGAAGAACTGGATTGGCCCGCCCAGAGTCCTGATCTCAACCCCATCGAACATCTTTGGGACGAATTGGAACGACGTGTGAGATTCAGGATGGTTCGCCCTACATCTGTCCAGGAACTGACCACGACACTCCTCGAGGAATGGAGGTCAATACCTGTGGACACATACCGTAAACTTGTGGACAGTATGCCATATAGGGCGGAGGCAGTGATAGCAGCTCCAGGTGGTCTTACACACTACTGATTGAAGCTTTTTGCGGCTTTATGGTAGAGCAACAGGTGTCCCAACTCCTTTGATTATGTAGTGTATGTTACTCATCTGAAGCTACTATAGATGCTTGGAAAATAAGAGTGCAACATTTTGTTTCTTTCAAAATAAACCGCGAAAACGAAAAAATTTGAGAATACATAACCATACAAAGACTCTATTGTTAAAGCGGACAGGCTATGTGGGATTCTCTTGTAAGTTCAAGTTGTGGAGAAAGATTACATATTTTCTGAGTTCTTATTACAAATTTTCTGAGATCTTATTCAGCTCATTAAAAAAGAATTTTGATCGTTTAATTTTCAAAAGGACATGAAATGTACTTTAAAGGTCAGTCCAACAAAAAAATAAAAAAAAGGGGGGTGGGGAGGCAGGAAACTTACTAATAACAAGATCTTCATTGAATCAATGTTTTTTCTATTTAATTTGGATAACAGGATCTTCTGCATTCGGTGAAATTTTAAATCTACGATTACTCCTACTACAACCTTAACGCCAAGCCTAATAGCAGCGAACCTCATCCGTGGTTCATAGTTTCAAACACACGCATAATGGCTGGTTGGTTTGGTTTGTTTGGTATTAACGTCTTTTTCAACTGCTATGGTCATTTTAGGACGGCGTTATAGGGGCCGCAAATTTTGCCTCGCAAGGGTTCTTTAACGTGCAGCCGGCAAACGACTACACGGGACCAACGGCTTTACTTCCCTTCCGAAGGAAGTGCGTGATCTGAGGATTTACCCCTGAAAAATCCTCGTCGTCCTCGGCCGGGATCGAACCCGCGTACTCGGGCATCAGAGGCGATCACGCAACCTGCTGAGCCACCGAGGCCGATCACTCATAATGGCTGCTGACGCAAAGCCATCTAGTTGCTACCTTCGAAAACAGCGTAATTGTAACTTGTCTATTGAGTTTCGAAAAACTTTCTTTATATTAAATGCTTCTGCATGAGCATTAGTATTTCATAAAAATATAATTTCAATTTTTGAGCACTTGATATTTTCTAGAGAGAGTTTTTATTATTTTATTTCATAGTCATGACAGACATCTTGATCGATACCTTTACCATGCCCTTGGAATGTGTAGTGATCTTCGAGCATAAAAATAGACAGTGATCTTCTAGTTTTTATGCTCGAAGGTAGTGAGACAACTCGAAGTTACTTCCCATTTGACCACACGGGCGAAGCCGCGGGTAACAGCTAGTATACATATAATGGAATGCAAATGTCCTATCACTGTTGAAGAAATGGGTCAAAATCTTCGAGTTTAAAATTAGAAGTCTATTTTTATGCTCGAAGGTCAAAATCCACTTGCAAAATTTGAAACATGTGAAGTTAAATAACACCTAGTAAAACATTTTTATTTTCATCTAAGACTAAGAATTTTACAGTTGAGAGACTTCAAATTGATTACACTGAACAATTTCAAAGGATTATAAATTTTCTAAGGCGTCTAATTTTAGTGTTCATTAGATCCTACTAGTGAGAAAGGAGTTTACGAACGAAAAACAAAGTGGAGAAAGCCGCTTGTAATAGTAGGTTATTGCATGTACAATTACTTGTCCCACGGCCGTTGCCGTTGCCGTTGCCGTTACCGTTACAGTTGTCTGTCTCGCATGTATCATAACACCAGTTGCTTTTGGTGGCTTCTTTCCTTTCACATTTGGTTGCTGGCTTATCAGTGATGCACCCACGCATCGCTGCTTTCGCAGTTCCCTTAACCTGATCTGTGACCTTAATGCAAAATTTACTATTTTCCGGACAAGTCATTTTCTCGCCAGATTCTTTTAGGCATCTCTGATGAGGTACTGGCTGACCAGTCCGGTCAAATTCATCATCGTCCATACAAACGTAACAAGAGAGGGCGTTACTAACGAGAAAGACTGCGCAGAAGAGCACAACAAAGAAGGGCCAAGCTTTGAGCAACTCCATGGACAGATTCCCTCGTTAAGAAACTGAAAAGAAATTAACAACATTAATGATATTTTAATATATGGGCAACCCGAAAAAAATAAAAACCAGCATATTTTAATATATGATCCAAAAATAAAAATTTAGAGAAAACCCCTTATCGTTTTGTTTATTTCTGACAAGGGGACATTACGACCTCGGAATTTTAGTTTAATACGAGACTTCGTATAGTTGTAGTGTACCTTTAGGATGTTAATATACTTAAATATTAAGGCGCACTGATCAGCCAATTTTGAAAAAAAAAGACTGTTTAAAGTTTCGAGCACTATATATAAGGGAATGTTTTCCTCTTTGATTGTAAGTGATCCGATAGCTCAGACGGCAGCGTGGTTGCTACTCACAAATCAATTTATTAGTGTGAGGTGGCGGGTTCGAATCCCAGTTGTAAAAATGCTCATATTTCGACAAAACGTCTAAACTCCATCGGTCATTTTTGGCAATATAGTGTATATTAATACCTCGCTTTATAAAAACATTGATAACTTCTGGCTCTGTAAAGAAAACATTTGAATTTTAACAATGTTTCTCAAGATTCAACCCGCCACCCTTTAGTAAAAACATGCTTATGTGTTCGGTTTGTCCAGACGTCCAACCATCTGTAGACAATTCGAACAATGCAATGCATTGCAATCGGAAAAGTGGGGGTAGTGAATAGGAGGTATCGCGATATGCGCCTTCCCTGTCTAACCACTCCTCAGAGCATATGCGCAGTTTGCAGTAAATGACGTGATTGTGGGCAGAATTTCAAAATGGAGGAGTAGCACATGCTGTTATGTTATTATAAATATGCCTAATTGTCAGTGTGTAGCTCATGGATTCGGATACTAGAAGAAAAACTTAAATCATGTATCCATGGATAAAATTTTCATAAAATCTATTCCCTCCATCTTCTGAACATGGAAAAAAAAAAACTATTTGGATTTAGTACGAAGAGAGAGACTGCCCACAGGAAGAAAAAAAAAATTTGTATTGCGTATGTCTAGAATTGAGCATTATAAGTAAGCTGCATATCGCGATACCGCCTATTGTTACACGAGACGAATCATTCTCGGATAGGGGAAAATTCGGTATATGTGTATTTTAATATACCAAGGCTAATACTAATTCAGGATTCGTTAACACATACGATAAATAAAGACAAAACTTAACAAAATGCTAACGCACTAGCAACATATACTTTTTGTATAATTTCTTATGCAAATTGCGAGGTATCCGTCATTAAAAAGTTGGTTATCCGGATCGCTACACTGAAAGCTGACATTTTAAGCCCAAGTCTTACAGCTTATAGCCTGTGCACTTCGTTTTGCCTCTGCTCGTGCTCTATCGCGCTTAAAGCCCGGTTCCCATAGCTCCGATCCTACGATAATCGCATCCGACTGAGTCGAGCCTATGTAAACCGATTTTCTACCCCTCCGATTTCAGTCGGAACTGAAATTGAGGCGACTCAGTTTACAAACGGTTAGTCGCAGTAGTTTGAACCGTTCAAACTTTTTCAAGCTCCGATCCTACGATTTCGGTCCCGTGGATCGATGTGAAGGGATTCCATAGCACCATTCGCGTTTCGACAATAAAAGTGTGATTTTCGTTAACTCGCAAAACGTTAAAAATCAATTTAAAAAATGGTTTGAAAATATGAATGTTGAGGAAAATTTTAAATCATATAATTTATATAAATGGATTGTTTTAATACATAAAAAAAATTACCAAAATGAAAAAAGTTTATTACCCCCTGTCACATGTGAATAAAGCAAATAAAAGAGTAGCGCAGTGGAAAATTAAGTTGACATGCAACAGTGCACTGATTAAATGAATATAAGATAATGTTTGTTGACAAGATAAATAAATGCAAAATTAAATAATTAGTAAATCGTAAACTACTTCTATCAAAGGCAAACTATGCCTATCATATATCAAACATAAAAGCAGAAATTAATTTATACAATGCAATTAACCATATCACACCTCTATGAGATAATAAATAGTATTTAAGCCTTAAACTCCTTTCAAACTTAAAGGATTTTCAACATAAATACAAATGCAGATACCTAAGTTAAATCTAGCCTATATTCTAAACAAAACTCTTCAGCTAGAAAGAAATGCCAAAAACTTAGGTGCTAAAAATGTATAGCAACAGCTTATTGGCTAAACAACTAAACTGTAATTCAACAGCAACATAGATACGGTTTAATCTGAAACAGTAATAAAAATGTATAGCTTAATAGCTAAACGTCTAAACTGTAATACAACATCCACTTAGGTAGACTTAATCTGAAAACAGCACTTTGCTTGGGTCGGCCACTAAATCATAAAAACCAGGCAAACCTTATTTTTGTATCTATTAACTAAACTAATTACAAAATGCCATGATACACGATAAAACGAATAAACTTCAAAACATTCACATATCCAACCTAAGTAGTTAGCACGTGTACATATAAATAAATTCATACACTCCAGCTATATGAACACGTAGAATTTCAGAAAGTCTTAAACGGTATAAAGTCCAAAGTCCAGGTAAATGTCTTTATCTTAAACTACAAGCAACAGGGAATTAAGAAGTCTACGCCCCAGACAACTTCAAAGCACATACATAAATGCACAAAGTTCTGAGTTCTCCTGTTAACATGACTAGCAAACAAAATGTCACTTCAGTTCTAGAAATATAATCAACAAGACAATATTACTGATTATGTTTAAGATAAAATAACCAAGTAAACTAGATGACGAAGGTTAAAATCAAAGCTTAAACTAGACACTTGTAACCGTAATAACCAAAACTTGAAAACGAATTAACCTTTTCAAATTCTATTTTCAGAAATACGACCATCAAAATCTTAGCTCGGCCGTATCAACTTTTCTGAATTTTTCGTGGACCCCTTCAAGTCGAATTCACGTGCTAAAACAGTGACCGTTAAGAATACCAAGATAATGGCATGTCATATAAAAATCGATTTGTCAAGAAGGAATACATTGTTACTTTCTGTTCATCTTTTAAGCATTATTGACATCGGCGCGCACACTTGAAATCGCTCATAATCTATATTAAGTAGCGGAAGAATGGAGCTAGTAGTATCTAGTACAGAGGGTAGATTATCGCAAGCGATACTCTGCGGCACCTACTCCTACGAGGGAGTTTTGCGCCATCCCAGTAAATAACCGACTGCTACGAGATGACAGTAGCAGCCGGGACCGACGCCTTAACGTGCCCTCCGAAGCACGGGGGGTTTCATGATGGAAGAGCTGCTGGGGATAAACGAACCAGAGGCTGTCACCAACTGCTGGAAAACCAGCTATGGTCAATCGGCAAATGGGTCAGACCAAAGTCCCCCAACAGCCGCGTCCCAAATAGCTGTCCCGCCAGCAGTGGCCCTCAAGCCCTGGCCGTCACCCAACCAGCAGCTGGCCGCGCCTGAAGTTGCTGAACTCCATCGATTGGCGAGCCAACCGACGAGACAACCAGGCCACGGCCACCCCCAAGAATGGAGCTACTTATTGTTTTATAATGTCCGTCCGTCCGTCCCCTTCATAATTTCTAATTTTTTGAGGTTGAAATTCGGAATGTATCTGCACATTTTGGTTTTGATTGGTTCACTGGGGTCGGAATTACGGGGGTGGGATTCAGACTGTGTGCTATTTAGATACGTAAAAGCGTGAAATTCGGTATCCAGATTCTTCTAAGCAAGATCTACAGTACTATGAAGTTTAGGCCCAATTGTTTCAGGGGGTCGGATTTGCGGGGGAGGCAGTCACTTGGTCCTTAGAACTATGGCAACATATTGCATGTGGTATATCGTACGTTCGGAAATAATGAGAAAGAAAAGAAGATACGAGGTTTTTTTACATTTACTACATATTACCTTCGAGAAAATTAATTTTTTGATTAAAAAACTTGGGAAGAGGTAAAAAGTGCAGATAAAAGGGTAAAAATAGATGACCGCAGGATCTGCCACTTGTCTTACCCTACTCGGGAGGGGGGGGGGGGTCAATTTCTTTTTAATAAATGTATTTCTGCTTCACTGCTAAAGCTCCTCCTTGGAATGTTTACAAGATTTTATTAAGTTGGGTAGGATTTTAAAAATGCAACACGTCAAGTAAATAATTGGCTGATGGGGAGTGGCCGTGTCGGTCGTAGTATTCATTGTCTGTGGTCCAAAAAGGTGAATGGTCACGAAGGTTATAGTCACCTAAGATGCATGTGTTTGAATCAGGATGTGTCAGCATCGTATGTTCAATCTCATTGAAATGTAAAAGATATGTTTCCACAGATGCACCAGGAGGATTATGTACTCCACAGAAGATTGTAGAGGAGCAGCCAGGATTGTTAATTTTAACAAACGTATGTTCCACTTTCGATGTATTCGTTTTTAATGCGGTGGAGGAAAAATTGTTACAGATCGCAAGAAGAACACCACCACCTGATTTTTTTTGCACTGGTTGATTCATCACGATCCTGTCGATACATGGCATAATTAGTTAAACCAAGTTCGGCGTTGTTAATATAAGTTGGTCTCAGTAAGACAAATAACATCATATACAGAGCAATTTGATGAAATTTCAATCTATTTAGTGCGTAGTCCATTTACATTCTGATAATATATGGATATTCCAGAGTACTTTAGTTTTTTTAATTAGAATTCACAATTTGAGGACAGCCATTGATGAATTTAATCATTATATCTGACTCACCTTCACTGCGGCGTGTCATCAGAGCAGCTTTAAGAGATTTAAATCGCTCACGATGCATTGTAGTGTTATCACTAGACACTGAAAATTTTATTGTATGATTGATTCCTCTTTGTGCTTTAAAATATGGCTAACATCAGATTTCGAGGGCAAAATTATTTACTGGTCGCACCTTACCGGCAGTTGGTTTTCCCAAGCGGGAGATACGAAGGCAGTCTACAGTCAGAGGAGTATCAGGAATCGCAGCCAGGATTTGCGCACTCTTTTTATCGTCAGTAATTTTGTGATCGACTGTTTTGTGCTCTCTTCGACACCAAAAACGATGATATTTTTCTCACGTGATCGTTAGTCGGCGATCTCCTGTATTACGTGCTCAATGATGTCATCATGGGGGTCATTTTGTTTCACCCCGATCGATGATTTTAATTCTTCAATCTCTGTTTTTAAGGAACGACTTTAGGTCTTTAAGATCAACGCAGCTAGATGATTTCCAGTCCTTACATACAAAAATTAGTGATCCATCTGATGAAAGAAGGGCACTGGTCTCTCTTTTATCCAAGTTAGTGCACATTCTGTGAAATGAATACCGACATTTGTCGCACTTGATACCCGTGGATTTAGTGCATTTTTCTCCACATGCAAAACACACATTGCAATTAATAATAGATATGTTGTCCAATCGTAGCGGGAGAGGAGGTAGGCAGTAGGTAGGATGGGGAAAATAACAAGATAGAGGATAGTGATTAGGGGGGGGGGGGGGATTAAGGTCAGTAGCAAGGGAAAGGGTTTATAAGAATAAAATAAAAAGTAGAATAAATAAACGAAAAAAATACAAGATAAATAAGAGAAAAAAGGAAAAGCACTGTAGTGTTAAGGAATAATAAGAAATAATATTAATAAGAGAACTAAAATTAATAATAAGAAATAATAAGTAATAATATAGAGAATTAAAAAGAAAAGTTAAGAAACAAATCTTAAGTTAAAAACAAGAATAGAAATAAGGAAGAACGTACGGAAAGAAGGCTGACTATGGTGACTTGGATGGGCGGCTGGCTTGGAATTAGCGGGGATCAATGGACTGCAGGTGGTGGGAAACTGAAATTGGGATGGGCAAGGGAGCGATTGGGGACACGTCTAACCTCAACGAAACCCGGAAGTCTCATATGGAATTTCATGTGGAAATTATTCCGGAAGGGTGAGACTCGTGTAAACATTGCTTACGTCCCACCTGAACAAATGTACACTTCACAGTACGATTGTCGATTGTCTCCTTATTCAGCAGTCTATTGTGTTAAGTATCCCCAAACAGGGGCAAAATCCTGCAATTCCCGCGAGCTACCGACCTATCAGCCTCCTCCCGTCGATGTCTAAAGTCTGGAGAAAACGCTTCTCACCAGGTTCAAAAGACTACTGTCTCATCAATGGGCGGAAAGAACAGTTTGGCTTTCGAACCGCCCACTCGTGTCAGATGGAGTTATGGAGGCTCGTTGAAGAACTGAGCACTCCACTAAACCTTTCCAGGTACTGAATTTTCCTACTGAATCTTAAGCAAGCGTCTGTACGATTTTTATAACTTAATAAAACTAACCAATAAAATTTTATAACTTTAAATAAATAAAGGAAAAACAGAAAACACTACTCCACATATGTAGATAAATTTTACTGACTCACTGATGATGGATTTTTGAAATCCGAAATGTACATCTGAGTCAGTAAAATTTATCTATGTGGAGTAGAATTTCTGTTTTTCCTTTATTTATTGAGTTAGTTTTATTAAGTTATAAAAATCGTACAGACGCTTGCTTAAGATTCAGTAGGAAATTGACGATGTGGCTCCCGATATCCTGGCGGATATCTTCCATAACATGGAGAAATGTATGCTGATATGCCTAAATGAAATTGGCAAACACTTTCAACATTTGCTGTGAGGTCACAACACTTTTCAGAATTTATTAAATAACCAATATTAAGCGAAAATTAGAGGCCGAAAGCGTGCGGGAGCAACTTTATTATACGCATTAACTTCAGCTCTAAAATCTTGTTTTCTTTATTTATTTATTTTTTTAGAGTCCAATACGTCCATCCAGGGCCTGTAAGGCCTGAGGCCGACGAGTTGGGTCCCTGGATGAACCTGAATTGACGACTGCTGTATGATGGTCGCAGCAGCCGGGGGTGAGGTGGGGTGAATATCGTGGGTCACTGATGGTCGCCCATCCAATGATTAGCCATACCTGATGTTGCTTAACTTCACAGTGAAAGGCAACCAGACAAGGGCCTCCCCCAATTCAATTTTTCATTTTTTATTTTACAGGGCCTGGTTTTGAATTTAGAATAAATTGGATTATATTTTGTATAACAGAATGAAAATTATCTTTTAACCATAAATAACATCTCAATTTTTTCCTTTTTAAAATTTTATTTCGTATTCCCAAGCACTTACTTTAAATTTGAACAGTTTTTAAACATATTTGAGCGCCTGTAACCCCTAAACCCTTGTGATCCCCAAAATGAAACTTACAGGTTTTGTTGAGAACTAGGAGGGCTATCTTGGTGAAGAAAGAAAAATTTTTATCTGGTTCCCCCTTTTGAGATATTTGACCTTGAAATATGCAAAAATGGAAAATTTTCCAAAGAAGAAACGCTACGTAACACAAATTTTCCAAAGAAATTTGAGCCTCAATTAAGAAGAAACGCTACGTAACACAAATTTTATTTCTCCATAGTCAAAATCTACCCTGTCCATAGTTATCAGAAAAATATTAACAACTTGTCTTTCCGCCCCCCAGTCACCTTAATAGGTCATCAAATATGACGATTTTGTTCGCAAGAACTGCTAATTTCAAGGTTGATTAACTCCATGATGGAAAGGGATTTTCAGACAATCTTATACATTTTCTGAAAGTTTGAAATGTCTTCTAGATGTTAATGAAAATCGGAAGTTTCTATCTTTAAAGGGAGTGAAATGGTAGCTATTTTTCCACACCCTTGCAAAGCCGCCTTTTACCTCGCTGCAGCGAAGAAAAATCAGCGTAGATTCGAAGTGGTTAAGATAAAAATAAAATAAAAATTATTTTGTACTTCTCAATGATAGGGTTAACCGTGGTGTAAAAATAAAAAATATCTGAAATGATTGAGCAACCATTTATTCCCAAATTGGTCGATTTCTCATGGAATGGCCCTATAGGATTAGTCATCTGAAATTATATATGAGTACTAAGTGATATGCCCAGCATTGCTCGGGCTGATTCCCTGGCGCCATCTTTTGAGTAAACAAACATAAACCAGGTCTATTTCATATAGAGGTATATTATTTTTTCCACTCCCTCCCCCCCTTTCGGCACAGGTAAACCTTACTCTGAACCTAATGAACATATAGTGCGAATGAAGTATAAAGAAGGGCTCTTTTACCACAACAAAAGTAATAAAGAATAAAACAAAAACAAACATAACAGAAAAATACAACCTGGAAGCGCTTTTCGAGAGCAAAGCTCTCATCATTCGGCAGGAACCAAGGAGAACACGTGGAAAACCCAAAGTGAACTGATTAGAAACCGAAGAAAGCGGTTTATATAGCGAGAGAAATACAAAACAGACCAATAATAGAAAAGAAATAAAAACAATATTATTGGTTGGCTAATTGAGACCACCACTGAATTAGAGGGGAATCTCCAATAGGGCCTAAGTCGGAGTTTAATAACGTGTTGTTCTTGGATTTATGGATAGCCATGCTCTCGAAAGCATCTAACAAGTGTTTTTTTATTGATAGATTGTAACAGTTTTAAGTTGTCGATGGAAAAATCGTGATCCGTCTCTATTGAATGTTTGGCTATGGCTGATTGACTGCATCTACCGAATCTTCTGTGGTCGAGGTGTTCCTTAAATCTGGTGGATAGACTACGTTTGGTCTGACCTTTGTAAAGCTTAGGACATTGCGAACAATGGATGGCGTAGATGCCTGACTTTTGTGTATCCGGTACCTTATCTTTGGGGTTGCCCAGCAAGTTTCGTATTTGGTTGGGGTTGCTGAAAGAAAGAGAAATGTTATATTGTTTGAAAATTCAATTTAAATTTTTTTAATAAGTAGTTTATTGTAAGGAACGGATATTGTTCTGTACTTATCTTTGATGGGATGAAGAGTGGTTATGTCTGACAGAAATTTTTTGAACTTCCTCTTCCTCAAAAGATCGTCAATCATTTTCGCGTTGTACCCGTTTTTCTCGGCTATTTTTTTTAATCAAATCAATCTCTTGTTTGAATGAAATATTGTTTAATGGGATATTGAGTGCCCTATCCAACATGAAAATAAAAGCTGAAACTTTTTGGGTCCAAGGATGGCTTGAATCGATGGGAATGTAGTTTAGGTGATTGGAGGGTTTCCTATGAATATCAAAATGCAGGGAGTGATTATTCCTAATTATCACTAAATCCAAGAACGGTAATTTATTGTTTTCTTCAACTTCACAAGTAAACTTGATAGAAGGGAAGAAACTATTGATGTGATTGATGAATGCATTAACGTCACAGGAGTTTGTGTCAAAAATTGTAAAAACATCGTCTACGTAACGGAACCAAGTGTCGGGAAAGTAAAAATTAGAATTCTTAAGAATGTCTTCAAAATTTCTTAGGAAAACTTCAGCAAGAATAGGGCTGAGACACGATCCCATCGGTGTACCACCTATCATTTTATAAAACTGATTGTTAAATTGGAAGACATTATTATTAACACAAAGTTTAGTTAACGTTATGCATTCATCGCTCTTATTCTCGGGCATCTTGTTTTTGACAAGAATATCTTTGAGGAATTCGAGAGTTTCCGGAATGGGAACGCTAGGAAATAAAGAAACTATATCGAAAGAAACTGAAATCTCGCCTTCTTTAACAGTCTTATTCTTGAGCTTTTGGACCAAGTCAGTACTGTTGATGACAGAACTGTCGAAATTAGACAGTTTTAAGGTTTTGATAAATTTGGCCAAATGTTTTGAAACCAAATAAGTAGGGGTGTCAATGTTGGAAACTATGGGACGCATTTTGTTTCCAGGTTTGTGTACTTTGGGCAAAGCATATAATTTCGGCATTGTTGGGTTAGCAATTATTAGGGATGAAGCCATATTTTTGGGAATGATATTAGGGCAACTTTTGATGCAATCTTTTACTGCTGTAATTAATTTAGGTAGAGGGTTCTTATTTAATGTAACAAACGGCCCTTCATCGATAAGATTGTTAACCCTATTGAAATAATCTGATTTTTCTATAATGACGGTATTATTCCCTTTATCGCTCTTAAGATAGAAACAGTCCTTCTCCTTAAGTGAATTGATGATATTAAAATTATCAGAGCCATAATCTGGACCGTGGCTTGTTTTGCCAACCCAATTTTTGCATAGAACTTGTTTACACTGTGCCCTGATATTACTTTTAGTTTGTACTGGAAGAAAGCGAATTCCTCCTTCAATCTCCCCAACCAGTCGGTGAACGTCTTTCCGATCATTATTAAGAGCGTATTTTAGTCCCTTCGAAAGTAGTCCAAGTTCAGGGGGGGTGAATTGTAAGTTGGTTTCATTAATCACGCTGTCAACACAAGTGGATTTCTTGACCGGAGGTTTTCGGCAATCCACATTTGCATAGCGCCGAGTCCAATATATGGAGCTTATGACAAAAGTGATTTAGAGGTAGATGACCAGTTCGCAGCCGGAATAAAGTTGATCTTTGAAGATGTGAGAGCCATCTGAGGGCAGAAGTGTTAGCGCCACCGATCACCGGAATTAATTTCTTATAATGGCTTCCCTTAGTCTCTAGAGTCCATGCAGCGTTCCATCGCACCAACAAGCCGTTTCGAACAACAGTGCCAAGCGCCTGGGCGTCAACACGTGACAAGTTCGCCGGCTTCGCACCCACTCGCCCCCAGTACGCCAGCTTGTCCGCCAATTCATTTCCATAGAAACCATAGTGGCCAGGAATCCAGATAAAGCAGATAACATAAGCTTTTGATCTAAGTAAGAGAAGAAGATTAACCACATAACCCAGCAGGCTTCTGAAATACCAACGACCCTTATTTAAGGCTGTCTGGATAGCTAGAATGGCACTCTTGGAGTCGGAAAGAATTTGATAGTGAACTGGGGGAAGAGAAGCAATTTCAAATAACGCTCTATGGATAGAAGTGAGTTCTAGTTGATACGAACTGGTAGCAGGAGTAATTTTTTGAGAAATTTGGGCTCTGTTCCTTAGGTAAATCCCAACGCCACCCGTCAGATCAGGCGGGGATAAGGAGGCGTCGGTGTATACACAGAGGCCCTTTGGGAATTTGTCCTTGAGGTAACTAACTAGAAGGGGGTCCCGACTCTTGGTAGAGGGGAAATCTAATATCCAGGACGGCACATCGGCGACCAAGTCGCTCAGAGAGTCCATACCAACAGGGTTGAGAATGATCGTCTCACAGAGCTTTAAGTGGCCGAACTGAAATTCAGCAAGGATCCGAGAAACGAGCAACTTTAGGCAAGTAGACTTAAGTATAAAATTACAATTTTCCGCTAGAGAGCGAGATTCTTGAAAATTATCACACGTCAAACAATAAGCGGAGATAAGAGATATCACTTTCGACTCCCACCTAAGAGGGGGAGGAGGAATATTGGAGTCAATGTATAGTGTAGCACAAGGGGAGGAGAGGACTGCATGTAGGCTGTGGCGGATGATTTTTCTCTCCTCTTTTAGAAGGGGGTCGACAGCGCTTTTTGAAGCGAGGAGCAGAGGCAATGCTGAGAAGTCCGGTATCCTGATAAGTGCTCCAATAAGGGAGGAGGACTCGCCCCAAGGCGGCCCTCACCTGGCTTTCACTGCCAGTTTAACTCGAGCTAAAGATTTTTCCAGTTTGCTCTTCATGGACCGAATATGCGCTCGCCAATTCAGTTTATCATCAATAATAAATCCCAGAAATCTGTGGCAGCGTCTGAACGGGAGGCGAACGCCTTGTAAATAAACAGTCAAGGGAGGGAGAGGGCCGGATCGCACAAAACACGTAATGACCGTCTTATCTGGGGAGAAACAGATAGAATTATTCAGTCCCCAGTTGGCAAGAGAGTCACAAGTATCTTGTAGGAGAGCTTTGACACACGGGATAGAGTTGTGCGAAATCCTGAATGCGATGTCATCGGCAAACACACTCTTCCCCAGTGCCGGCGAGACATGGCAAAAGATGTCACTTACAAATACGTTAAAGAGGGTGGGGCTCAAGACAGATCCCTGGGGGAGTCCGTGATCAGCCTTGGACCAAATAATTCCGCTCGGGGTTTTAATTCCCACTCTTCTCATCCTTAAGAAGGAGGAAATCCAAACAATAATCCTTCGGGGAACATTAAGATCAATTAGTTTATATACCTACTGTCTGAACTTTTAATGCTAAGATATGGCATGTCGTATATCAAACAACTCGTAACAACGTGTTTTGAGTGAATATAACGCGTAAATAATGAGAGTCGGAATTGTTTAGTAGTACATGTTTTAATCGTGCTATATGTCACCTTTGGAAACTGTCAGTGCTAAGATGTGGCGTGTAATATATAAAGCAACTCCTTACGAGTTGGTAGACCTATTGTTATCCATAGCTTATTTGTATCAAGAGCATATTGCTGTTAGGCTTAATAGTATCTAAAACTAAATGCTGTGCGACATATTGCTAATTAGTAGTAGATGGTAACTTAGAAACACTTTAGCAATTGAATATGAAAAAATAATACATGCTTGCACATAATGCCTCACCAATTGAGGCTCACTTCGTTTAACGTTATGTGGGAATGCCCACAAATTAAAAAAAATTTATTTGTTCAAATATATAAAGAATAACTTCACTCTCCATTTATCCTTTCAGTTCTTCAAGATTATTTGTTTAAATTCTCTCTATCCATAAATACGAGTAATTTACATAAATATGATTGTTTAAATTCTCTCGTAGTAATTTACAATTTAGTTTTCATATTTATATATTTTTTCTAAAGTGTTTTAAAATGTTGGTTAATTCTATATAATCGTGTATGATGCTATAACACGAAAATGTGCTCCCTTTATCCGCTTTGGCGGTAAAATAATTCTTGTTTAAATCTTTACTACAGAGATATTATGAAATATGTTAATGTGTAGCAACAGATAGCGCAACTATACTTCGCTCTCTTACCTAGCCATGTAATGGCCTACTGTTTTGTTTTCAGCAATGACGTATATTAAAGATAGACTCAGAATCCTATTGTTGTAACTTGAAGCAAATTGGGAAGCTCCATGCCCAGAACCGTCATGGCCGAAAGTGAGTTAAGATGATGCAAAACACATGGCTAAACAGAAGAGTACCCGATTAATATTTCTTTCACACGCCGATCACGGACTGATAAGTTTATCTTTTCGTTTACTTTATATTTGAAGAATTTTATTATATTTTATAAATAATTTTTCGATCATGGTTTCAATTTCAATATCGTTTCGATTGTCTTTCAGTTACGTATTTTCATTTTAGTTACGTATTTTTGATTTATTTTTGTGGAAAATGATTCCTGATCCTTTTTCTTGTTTGTTTGTACAGTTATACTGAGTTCAACTTTGAGGAATGGTTTTGAATTAATTATTCCTCAGGCCCAAAATCTTCAAAAACAAAGCAGCCAGACAGCTAATTACTCCACGGATCACTACTGCCCAGAACTATCATGGCTCAATTTGCTTCACTTTTTGCCGCTGTTAACAATAGGATTCGGAGTCTATCTTTAATATAAGTCATCGGTTTTCAGCGTTTTGAATGAAGACTAATGAATCCTAGTGTATTGGAATATACTCATTTCCCTTGCAATAAATATATTTTATATTTAACAATTTAAATCATAATTTATTATTTTGAAACATTTAAGTCTTTTTATGGTTTTTGAAGTATTCAAATTATCTATAATTTACGCCCTGGTTACATAATTTCTATGTACTTTGAAGTGCTTAATTTATTTCTACAAATTCCTTCCTCTCTATAGTTAAGAATAACTTTCCGGCTAAAAAGAGCGTTACGGGTGAATAATTTTAATTTTTCGTCATACAAAATACACTCTTTTTATTATTTTAGATACTGCAAAAAGCTTACACGTGCCGTGTTTGTTGTCCCGCATTCGATTGTGATCACAGACGCGAGTAAGGAGAGGAACCTTCAGTATAGACACTATGTTTACTCGAGAGACTCGATACTCGTGCTTATATTTCATACTTCAGTTATTCTAAGCCCTTATTCAGTATTACCGATGTACATGATTCTGTAGAATCATCCATTGATAAATAAATAAAAGGTTTATGTTATGTATAAAATATTTATTTATTTGTTGCATCTAAAAACATTATCATGATTCAATGTTTCAGGTTGCAGATTCGAAACTAAGTCATCTTTTCAAAAGCACACTGTATAAAGATTACAGACGCACTCTGAACTTGAATTTTCATATATAAAGATTTTCCTTAAATTCACTGTAAATTAGAATTAAAACAATAAATTATGCAAACAGCCAAAACTGTGGACACTATCCGCTGTCCGACGAAAGTTTGACGGGGCGTGTCCAGTTAAATTTTAGCTTTCAATTGTTTAGGCATTGTTGCAAAATAAATTAACAATGTCTAATAATTGAAATTGGAAATTTAATTGGACACGCCTATTCAAACTTTCGTTGGTTAGAATATAAGTTAACAAGAAAGGAAGGAAAGAAACCACTATTTCACATAAACGAATTTTATACAATAAAAACTCAAATATACATTTCGGAGCTCTCTTGTCTCCTTCAGTGAAAACCAACAGAGAGCTCCGAAATGTACATATAACTTTTTATTTGTATAAAATTCATTGGTTTCCGTCCTTCCTTTCTTATTAGAATTTAAACGTTAAGTAAATTCTCCATAACATTCGTTTTTGCCTGCTGCATATCCTAGATCACTTACAAATTCTATTTAATTGCTAATATGCATTTAATTGTAAATTTTAAAAAGAAAATACTACATAATAAAATAAACGCGACACTGCACTTTTACTTTTTTTAAATTATGGTTTTTTATTTTTTACTAAACTTTTTAAAGTGGTAGACATCCATGCGTCGAAATTTTGGTTCAGTGGCTAAGGTCAAAAACCCTCACCGGTGAGAGAATGATGACGTAATTTCTCACTGGGCTAACCGTCTTTTTCTCGGCGAGGACGATGAGACTAACCGGTTAGGCATAGCAGCACTAACTGGCGTTTCTGACCGCGTTAAAATGACGTCACAGTTTTCTCACCGGGATTTCTGACCGACCAAACGCTAACTCTTCTCACCGGTGAGAGTTTTTGACCTTAGCCAGTGAAGGGTGTCTGTTTGGGGAAACTGAAAGAACCATGACTGCCATACAAGACCAGGTTATTAACACTAAAAGCTACAGAAAACATTATCGAAGATTCGACTGAAGGGGCTTCCAGGAAATGCCATATCGCAGAGGAAACCATGCAACATGTTATATCCAGCTGCAAAACACTCACGCTGACAGATTATTTACACAGACATAACCAAGTAGCCACCATCATACATCAACATCTAGCTAAGATACAAAAGCTTAGGGACGTCGACATTCCTTACTATAAATATGTCTCAGACATTGTTTAGAGAACACCAAGCATAAAACTATTTTCTGACAGAGCTATGATCACTGACAAAACTATCCCTCGTAACAAGGTCCGACATTACACTTGTAGATGAGCAAAACAAAGTGAGCTACATAATTGATATCTCCATCCCCAATACACATAATTTACATAAGACATACACTGACAAAATCATTAAATACACGGATCTTGCACACGAAAGAAACGCTTTTAGTGAGTTACACACTGTTCCTATCGTTCTTTCTGCCACTGCGGTTATTCCACACCCATTAGACGGATATATGAGAAAAGGACGAGACACAAAAACCCTGGAATACAATACAATAATAGTTATTAATTAAAAATAATTTATTTTGATTTTGTTTATTATTTATTACTTATTATTTAATTATTTTTTAATTAATAATCATTATTTACACTCATTAGACAAAAGCTTGTCAACACTAAATAAAGACAAAACCCACACTTGTAAAAAAACCTTACAGAAAACCACAATCATAAGTATTTTTCACATAGGAATCTACAGCGAAACATAATACTCCCACGAGCACGTAATTTTTCCGTTCCTTGCATTTAAGTCCCTTGGGCTTGGCCCTCTCTTGGGTCTACCTCTGGGACTTGGCTTCCGGACTTGATCCGAGTTTGGTGTTCCAAATAATAATAATAAAAAAATTCGAAACAAATCGAAAGCAAAAATTCAAATCAACAGTATAAATAACTTACGTATTCGCTGCTAATTTCTTTTCATGCTGTTTATTAATGTACTTGAATGCTCTCAAAACCAAAGACTGAATCGAATCAACGCAACCTAAAAAACAAAGCCTGGCCAGCAGTTGCGTTGTCGTCGACCATGTGTATTAACCAGAATGTGATGCGTCAGTGACTTCACATTCCTTTGATTTGTTTTGTGGGGTTGCTGAGTGCATTTCCAAGATGCTGGGCTGTGCGTCATCAAACCTCGGCTGACAATAGAGCTGGTAAGTGGTGACGTCACTTCCTGGCCGGTTGCCTAGCGATTCCAAACTTAGGTTTAACTTCTCTATGCTTTTCTATGGCCTTACACTACATAGTTAAACCTAATGTTTGGAATCGCTAGGCAACTGGCCAGGAAGTGACATCATACTTATCAGCTCTATTCAACTTTCATTGTTTACAACAAACGAAAAAGCACCCGATGCAATCGGCGTTTTTTCGTTTGTTGTAAACAATGAAAGTTGGATTGTCAGCCCTGGTTTGATGACGCAGTCCACAGGCAGTGAGAAGGCTTTGTTTTTTAGGTGGCGTTGATCGAATCCCGCAACAACGACTTACTGGATATCACGGTCTATAGATATTCATGGTCATCGAGCTTCGGCCATTTTCCATTGTTTCGAGAAGCTAAGGAAAACAGATCGCGCCAGGTGCCGCATAGATCGCACTAAGGTTAAAGCTCTATGTATACAGAGCTTTAACTAAGGCAACAACAATGACACCTATTGTTGTAACTGGAAGCAAATTGGGAAGCTCCATGCCCAGAACTGTCATGGCCGAAAGTGAGTGAAGATGATGCAAAACACATGGCTAAACACGAGAGTAGCTGATTAGTAATTCTTTCATACGCCGATCACGGAGTGATAAGTTTATCTTTTCGTTTACTTTGTATTTGAAGAATTTTATTATATTTTCGTGTCTTACTAACGTATTTTCATTTTAGTTACGTATTTTTGATTTATTTTTGTGGAAAATGATTCCTGATCCCTTTTCTTGTCTGTTTGTACAGTTGTACGCAGTTTAACTTTGAGGAATGGTTTTGAATTAATAATTCTTCGGGCCCAAAACCTTTAAAAACAAAGCAGCCAGACAGCTAATTACTCCACGGCTCACTCCTGCCCAGAACTATCATGGCTCGATTTGCTTCAGTTTTCGCCGCTGTTAACAATAGGATTCGGAGTCTATCTTTAATATACATCATTGGGCAACACCACCTAAAGTTTCTATCTGCCAATAGGGCGGCGCCGCGGGCGCAGTTGGGACGATTGTACATGCAGCACCACTTTTCAGTAGAGTTCCCGCTCTACCGGGAGCTAGAAACTTTAGCTTCATTTTAACAATGGAGCTCGATGACCATGAATATCTACAGACCGTGCTGGATCAACACCTCCTTGAAAGAAAGCCTCACAACTGAAAAGTCATCATCATAAGTCGACCAAATTTAGAGTTTATTATTGGTAGAAATACGATCAACAATGGTCGAATTATGATGATGTAATAATATATGACGTTTCAGTTGTCTAGGCTTTCTTTCTTTCTCTCGTTGGCCTCGTGTAGGCTGGATCAACGTACTGCATATTAAAGATAGACTCCGAAGCAATTGTTGTTAGCTGCCTCTGCTATCATTACTGATGCCACACTGGGAGAGGTGAAACTGGTGGCTCTATATAATGCGCCAAGCATAAATTCGATACCAATGAGCTTGACGAGCTGTTTTCCGGGAATATTCCCGTTATTATGGCGGGAGACCTGAACGCTAAGCACTCGCACTGGAATTCAAGATGCCATAACCAAAACGGTGTCCTTTTGTATGGCTACGTGCAAAAGCAATCTGATATTATTGCAGTAGGCCCTGTGGATGATACATATTATTGTG
Organism: Rhysida immarginata; assembly: GCA_023313115.1. Lineage (NCBI taxonomy): Eukaryota > Metazoa > Arthropoda > Chilopoda > Scolopendromorpha > Scolopendridae > Rhysida > Rhysida immarginata. Next base: position 5,945,513 of record JAHWFO010113004.1, on the reverse strand, counting down.
ATCATTCTCCTTCAAGCGATGTACTTGATATTGTGTTGTTGAAGGGCTTCTACAAATCATTCAGTATCTATACTGTCAATGATCTATCCTCAGACCATAAACCAGTTGCACTAAATTTTGATAACGTAAACATTGACCTCAAAGAAGAACTGAGGCTCAAACAAGACTGGAAATTTTTTAGAGAAATTCTCAAAAATGATGACGACCCACTAAATAACGTACATAGTACGAGCGACATAGATACCAATGTGAAAAGGCTTACTGAACGTATAAATGCAGCTATTGACTCTAGTGCTTCGCCCTTTGAGTCGAAGCGAGCTGATCACCTTGATATCACCCCAGAAATCAAACAATTAATTGAGCAAAGGAATAAGGTTAGAAGGCAGTGGTACCGAACTCGTGATTCATGGCTTAAGACCAAGTATAATAGGCTCACAAGAAGAGTTCACGAGGAGGTAAAAGCACTTCGTAATGACAGATGGACTGATAAAGTTAAGAGTCTGTCGACCCACGATAACTCTATGTGGTGCATGGTTCGAGCCTTGCAAAACAAGAAAGCCATTAATATCCCACCTTTGTTAGCCCAAAATGACAAATTCATCACGAATGATGATGATAAAGCGCAGCTTATTGCAAGTTCACTTTCAGAACAGTTTGTCACGCCTACTGATGGTCGGCAAATAGGACTTGATATGTCTGAGAAAGTAAAATCCTGCATAACTGGCTTCTATAATATTCACGGCAATGAATTCCCAAAACATAGCATTGATGTAAATGAAGTCCTAAGCATCATTAAAAATTTAAAAACGAGAAAAGCTCCAGATAAAGACTCTATTAAGAACAGTGCTTTGAAAAATTTACCTCCAAATACAATTCAAGATATTGCAAAAGTGATTAACGACTGCTGGAAGAACACTTACTTCCCGGATGCTTGGAAACAATCAGTTGTCTTAAGCATTCCTAAGCCAGGACAAAATCCTGCAAATCCTGTTAGCTACAGGCCCATCAGCTTGTTACCATCAATTTCCAAAATCCTGGAAAAAACAATTCTCAAGAGATTCATTGAGCACTGTGATGCCAACGATCTCATCCGCGATGAACAATTTGGCTTTCGCTCAAACCATTCCTGCCAACTCCAAACATGGAGGCTCGCAGCGGATATCAGTGAGCCCCTTAATCTCTCTATGTATTGTGGGGTCGTTTTCCTCGATGTACACAAAGCCTTCGACCAAGTCTGGCACGATGGTCTTATTTTTAAAATGATTATGGATGGATTTCCTCAAGACATAATTACTCTGATACACTCGTTTCTCTCCAACCGGTTCTTTCAGGCCAGAGTTGGAGATAGTCTATCTCCTATGTATGAAGTAAAAGCTGGTGTCCCACAGGGTTCAGTCCTGGGGCCAGTATTATTCAATTATTTTATGCGAGACTTTCCAAGCCCTTCTAAATGTAAGCTCTTTTTTTACGCAGATGACGCTGCTATACTGACCTGTGCTCGTCAACCAGCCGTAGTAGTCTCGCGGCTGCAGAAGGCTCTAAAGGAGTGTGAAAGCTGGTTTAGCAAGTGGAGGCTGAAATTGAATGTAGACAAATGCAAGGCGATGTTTGTCTCCAAGAAGAGAAAGAGATCATTAGATTCTCTAACACTATATGGCAAAAAACTGGACTGGGTTGAAACTTATAAATATCTTGGTGTTGTTATTGACTCTAAACTTACCTGGACTCCCCACGCAACTTATGCGTTGAATAAGGCCAGGAGAGCCAAGTTTAGCTTGATTGCTCTGCTGGGCCGGACTAGTGCTCTAAACATTGATAATAAACTCCTACTCTATAAGGTCATTGTTCGGACTATCTTGACCTATGGTATGCCCGTCTGGGCCACAATATGTAAAACTAGATGGAAAGAACTGCAAACGTTCCAAAACGTTACCCTTAGGACTATTGCGCAAAAAGAGCGGAGAATTGTTCGCAATTCCTCCATTTATAATGACTTCAACATGACTCATATTGGCAAATACGTTCAAGGGCTCATGGAATCCATGCTGCCCAATATAGAAAATCATAGCAACGAGCTAGTCTCGGGCATTTTAAAGCATCCTATGCATAGAAAGAGATATCGTGATCCAAGGCATATACTTGATATTAATTTTGAAGACATTGATAATGTCTTATTTCCAGATTACTGGACTTCATAGGTCGTGTTTTATCTAATACTAGTGGTCTGCTTCTAGTCTAGACAATCGTCAATCAAATTTTCCTCCACCAAGAGGAGGCAATTTTTCTTTTATACTTTGGATGACCTTTGTGGGTACATCAGGCTTCTTTTCTAATTCAGTGTATTTCCCTTGGAATATGATTACGAAGGGTGAGATTATGGATGCTATGCTTCAAGTTCCACACGAATACCGATACACTACACTGTTCGATTGTCGATTGTCGCAATTGTTGTTACTTGAAGCAAATTGGGAAGCTCCATGCTCAGAACTGTCATGGCCGAAAGTGAGTGAAGATGATGCAAAACACATGGCTAAACATGAGAGTAGCTGATTAATAATTCTTTCACACGCCGATCACGGAGTGATAAGTTTATCTTTTCGTTTACTTTGTATCCGAAATATTTTATTATATTTTATAAACCATTTTTCGATCATGGTTTCAATTTCAATTTCGTTTCGATCGTCTTTCAGTTATGTATTTTCATTTTAGTTACGTATTTTTGATTTATGCTTGTGGAAAATGATTCCTGATCCTTTTTCGTGTCTGTTTGTATAGTTGTATGCAGTACAATTTTGTGGAATGGTTTTGAAATAATTATTCCTCGGGCCCAAAATCTTCAAAAACAAAGCAGCCAGACAGCTAATTACTCCACGGCTCACTCCTACCCAGAACTGTCATTGCTCAATTTGCTTCACATTTTGCCACTGTTAACAATAGGATTCGGAGTCTATCTTTAATAAACGTCATTGGGATCAACACACAAGATATAGAGGAATAGATCGGCAATGCTCGTACCTTCCTCATTGGCGCTAGTGAAGCCGACTTAAGTCAGCTGACGCCATCTTACCGTACTACACGTGTAAGCAGCAAGTACTCGATTCATATGCTTTTTCTTAGAATATTTAATGTTATAAAGTTAATTAAGTAAGTTAGAATAAAATACAAGGTACAATGGTGAATACGTGTGTGGTGTTTGGTTGTAATTTTTCGTATTCTGTAGTGACCTAAGATGGCGGCGGAACATGAGCGAGGCTTCAACGAACACAATGGCATTGCCGATCTATTCCTCTATATCTGTGGATCAACACCGGGGCCAACGAGAGACAGGCCAGGGCACGCAAAAGTCACATGATCATCGGAGTCCGGCCAACAATTCATGCTTCGCTTTCATGTAAATAGCGGTTCCTAAGGTCATGTAAATAGCAGTTTGCTTTCATGGCCGCAGTGGCGCAATTGGTTAGCGCGTTGGCGGTCCG
>JAHWFO010113004.1:5881686-5931083 GCA_023313115.1 Rhysida immarginata | reverse complement strand
CATGATCTAAATATTTCATTTATATAAAATCAGCGACGGTGGACGTTATCACAACAAAGAAAAAATCTAACAATGGGTTATTTCCCGATTATACAATCGGGTGGGTTCGCTTCTAGTATAAGTTTCAAAGAAATCGCAGCTGTTTCTGGTCTCCTAGCAATATGTCAACAATAACCATGAGCCTATGGACAGCTTTTCCTCTTCTCCCTAAGCAGACGCCGGCTCGGTGGTCAAGAGCGTTGAGGCGCAGGTCTTTCCGCTCTCGTAATCAGCGAGTCGCGGGTTCGGATCTCGCCGAGGGCATGGTTGTTTGTGTTTGTCTATTTTCACCATCATCCTTTCATATCAAATAGCTAGTCTCCTGGATAAAAGGGGAGATGTTGGCTGAAAATCCAAATCTAATCCATCCCTAAGCAGACGACACATGCTAGTTTTCATGCAAAAATCCAGATGTCGCTCTGAAATCAAACTTGCTGGGGAAGTATAGGAGTCGTCCATCCTGTTTCTTTCATCATGATCGCGCTCTGCTCTTGAAGCTTTTTTATAAGAACGATGAGTGTGCACTAACAGCTATTAGGAAGTTTCGGACATTAAAATCCATAAAATCGGGTCCAATAACCACAAATGGTTTGCGAAATATGATTGCTAAATTCGAAGAGACCGGTTCATTTCACGAATCCATTTTTGGTTTTCCCCCTGACATTACCCTGTCAGCACCATCTGTCGGCAGATTTTGGAACTATTTTTTTCCTTCGCCAAACAAAATTCCATTGCCTCACGATTGTTCTGCTAAAATATCAGGTCATTCTGATGAGTAGTTTTCAAATTATCGATTTTTGAAATCGTAACTTTTATTGTAATCACCCTGTATATAATAAAATAGTAGCGAGGCAAAAAATTTACATTTAATTTTTTTGAGAAAAAGTGATTGCTACGTATATTATAAACGATACTGAAGCTCAAACAACAGTTTTTTAGAATTTTTGTGTGGTTATAAACGATACAGAAGCCCATACAATAGTTTTAGAATTTTTGTCTGTTTGTCTGTATCTCTGTTTATATGTTAGAGATTGGCGGCAAAACTACTGAAGGGATTTAGTTGAAATTTGCTGTGAAGGTTATTTAGTACCTGAGTCAACATGTAGGATACTTTTTTCTACGGGCATAATTCTCATTCCCATGGGAAAAAACAACTGGTTCCAGCAAAAATATAATGTCAACAGATGTCGTAACGAGTAAATCGCTCTGTGGTTTTGTTCCTTACGTATCTATATATAAGGAGAATAATTGCCAACAGATGTCGCCAAGATGCATATGTCGAGTATCCCGTGAGTGGAGCATATTTCGAGTTCTTCGAGTACAACAAAGTTTGTATATATTAACTGACAGCTGCATGTCGATTGCTCTCGCGTCACCAGCCCTGACTCTATTTATTTTGACTCCCGAAAGTAAAACAACGAACGTAAAAACAAATAAATTTGTATGGCGGAATAAAAAATTCGCACAGGCCTACCACGAGATAATGAAACGGATTCAAAAAAGAAAATTGTTTTTTTCAATAAGAGGAAGCTGTTCATGTCGTTTACATGGTGTTCGGGGTGACGAAATGAATGCCTCTGTCATTTCTTCATTTTTACCCCAAAAAATTAATTTCTCTAAAAAGGCTTAGTCCACTTCCATAAAAAATGTGTCAATGCATAGTTTTAAAACCTTTTAAGTGTTAATTACTTAAAAAAAAGAAAAAATAATGACGGGGGGGGGGGGGGGGCGGTTCTGAGAGAAGGAGATAGTTAACAACTCCAAAACGGCTCATCACAGCCAAACAAGTCGTGTATAAAAAATTCGCCTTAATGAGAGGAGTACGTACATATCAAGTTTGGTTCGCTGGTTTGAACGCTACAGCCAAAAAACTTAATATCTCGAAAAAGGCTAACCCAATTGACATAAAATATTCGCTAAGGCACAAGTTGGGGTCCCTAGAAGTATGTTTGGTTCTGCTATTTGCAGTTTTAGAGGAGTTAGATGCACAAAATTGGTCACAGACGGAATCTTGTTTTTCTTTTCAAAATTTCAACATATCTTTTCGAATCACGAGTGTTTAAGTCGATTTCAGGAAAAAAAAGAAATTGAGTTTTTGAAACGAACACATAGGCCTTCACTCTTAAAGAATGGTAGGCCAATACTGAAACTTTTTTATAATTTTGTTGGCCTTCACATTAATTCTATTCAACCACAAAATAGAGTCGTAATTTAATTTTTCCTTCCTAGTCTCATTTTATTTGGGGCAGTGTCTTAATATAAAAGGGAAATGCCCCTCACTGACTAATCATGAAATCTCGGTAAATAAGAAATCTATACTTGCAGGCGATTTTATCTATTTCGACTTTAACGCGGATAAAGTCGGGAGCAACAGCTAGTTAAAAAATAAAAATTTTGCATTTTGGCAAGTGCGCACCGGTGATTTCTCTTCTCGGAGATCAACTTATTTTCGTATTGGACATTGTCTGTTATTCCTATCGCCCCTGTTCTGTTTCTTCGTCAGATGGCTTTGAATCGAACCTTATCCGGTCACTCCATTAATCTAAAAGAAGGCTTTCACTGCTGAAGTTTTTCTATTCCGCTCGGAGATCTTCAAAATGTAGACTGTTCGCTAAGCTTATGTTTTAATTCCAACTTTTGGGGCTTTAATTTTATTAGCTCTTAATTTTAGACTTAGCCGCAAAAATCAAATTTTACCTCATATATCGGGCAACTCCTTCAGTTTCCAAAAAAACATATCCTTTAATTTTCCCAGTCTTGTTGATTTGTAAGTATCTCAGTGTGATTTAGACTTAAATATTCCCGTGAGGTAAACGAGTTTGTTCAATCTACTTAAAGTTACCTAATGTTTAAAAATCAGTAATAGAGTTATTTTTTTTGGACTCTCCGTGTCTTTGTTTCAGGTAATGCCGTCATCAACTTTTTTGTTTCTTTGCTCTGAAAGCACTCTCCCTTAAGTTTTTCCTAGCAATCGTTTTTCCCTTTTCAAACCTTGGATAATTGGAGTTTTTTTGTTAACTGTTTCTCGGGGCTATTTCTTGCCTCCCACCCGGAACATTTGCTAGTCATAACATATTCTGCATACGTACAAACGGAATTTTTTTAAATCAAATTTTCAACATATATTTTCGAATCATGAGTTTATAAGTCGATTTCAGAAAAAAAATTGAGTTTTCGAAACGAACAATAGGCCCTCACTATTGGTGGGTGGTAGGCTAAAAATCGAGTGAAAGAATCCCATTACGATCGGCAGAAACGTGTTTTTCTAGCTATCTGACAAGCACATGTTTGTTTTTGCCTCCAACAGTGTTGCCAAATGAAAATCATAGTTTTATGCTAGATTTAAGTGAACAAAATGCTAAAAAAATGCTAAATAATGATAGATAAGAAGGAAAAAATGGCAAATACTAGTTTTAACAAAAAATTTATTGCAATTAATTATTCTTCATTACATACAGGGTGAGGCATTTATCTTGAGACTACTGAATATCTCGGAAACTAAGCATTGTACGAAAAAATGTCCAAAATCAAAAGTGAATTATTTCGCGGGGAAAATTCATTAGTTAAAAAATTACCCCTCCCCCTTGTGAGTGGGAGGAGTGGGTAACTTTGAAATCTTAAATGAGAACCCCTATTTTTAATGGTATATTCAGATTGCACACAATATTCGAGAAATGTTTTATTCTTGGTGTTTTTTCAATTGATCCAACCGTTTAGGAGATAAGGCCAAGAAAGTGTGGAACTTTTAAAGTTTTGAACCCGATTTTATCGATGAAGACAAAGAGATAGAGAGTGGGCCTGCAGGCATTCCTATCCTATTTTTTGATGGTCTTTAAGAATCCGAAGTCAGAATTTCAAAAAACTCAACATTTTTTAGTGTCCAAGTATACTTTTGGGGCCAGCAGTTCTACGGAGGCAGTCTATGCGTGTGTATTGAAAAATATTGGATTTTTGAAATTCTGACTTCGGATTCTTAAAGAACATTAAAAAGTAGAATTGGAAGTTTGTAAAACCCACTCTCTATCTCCTAAACGGTTGGATCAATTGAAAAAACACCAAGAATAAAACATTTCTCAAATATTGTATACAATCTGAATACACCATTAAAAATAGAGGTTCCTATTTAAGTAGGTCTCACAAGGCGGGGGGGGGGGTAATTTTTTAACTAATGAATTTCCCCCGCGAAATAATTCACTTTTGATTTTGGACATTTTTTCGTACAATGCTTAGTTTCCGAGATATTCAGTTGTCTCAAGATAAATGCCTCACCCTGTATAGAAATTCCTCTCTATCCCACTGATTTTCGTAATTACTATTTTCTTGATTTTGGTGGTAAGTATCGGTGGTCCCAATCTTATCAACTATATCTTTAGGCAAGGAAAAGTTTTTGCAACGTTTATTATATCTTTTGAGACCATTTTTTTATAGAAAGTATGGCTCCAAGTAGAGGAAGATGCATTTTGTTTCAAAGTTTGGATTTAACTATGTTCATGCTGTAAACAACCTTTCTACTTCTGCATTTGAATTTGCAAATGTTAATAGACCAATAGCAAATGCTGCAACATCTCGATAGGGATTTTCTCGAAAACCAAAATATGCAGGGGGTGGGATGATGGTTAATGAGTCATTACTAATGACTTTGCTCTGTTTGATTGGTTGTTCATATTTCTAAGAATTGAATCAAATACTGGTTTGAACTAATAAAATACAAAATTAGATGAATACAAAATCTTTATTAACAAAATTAAAAGAGGCCTTACAGTACAATATTTTAGTTTTATTTTAAAAACCAACTAGTTTCGGCTTTATTCCCGCCTTCTTCAGGGTACAAAAGAAATAGGCTAGCAGCCCTACATAATGAGACAGTGTATAGAACACGATAAACTATACTACTGTTTATAAAAATCGCAACACCCTGATGGAATGGTCTAATCCATATGCAATTTGCAATATTTGCATACAATGGGTCAGAGTATAAATGATTAGATTTTCAGAGTAATTGCTTGAAAGAACACCATGCCTCGACGACGACGAAGGGTACCATATCAACAGCTGACAGACTTTGAAAGAGGACGCATAATTGGTCTGCGTGAAGCGGGATGGTCGTATCGTGACATTGCTGCTCGTGTAGGACGTAATGCAACGACAATTATGCGTGCATGGAGGCAGTGGAGCGAAGAGAACAGGGCACACGGAAGACCAGGCTCAGGAAGACCCAGCACGACGACACCGCGAGATGACAGACACCTCTATCGCATGTGTGTAGCAGATCGTACAGCCACTTCCACAGTGTTAGCACAACAGTGGGGTGCTACAGTAGGCAGGACAATGTCTGCTAGCACTGTACGACGCCGTTTGATTTCCAGAGGATTGATGGCACGAGTATCATTGTTGCGGATTCCTTTGACTCAAAACCACCGGCGCCTCAGGTTGCAATGGGCCCATCAACCTCGCCTTTTTCCAAGCACATCAGACGCCCTTGTTCCCCTGGCCTGCTCGTTCACCAGACATGTTCCCAATCGAACATGTGTGGGACAGGGTTGCTGATCGATTGCTCGTCAGACTCCTGCAGCAGCAACTGTGGATGAACTGTATACCCGTGTAGACAGAGCATGGCAGGACATTCCCCAGGCCCTTATTCAGAGCTTGTTTGACTCAATGCCACGACGTTTAGAGGCTGTAATTGCATCCCACGGTGGTTTCACCCGATACTAATGTGACAATAAAACGCATTGTATTGACCTGAAAATCTAATGGTTTCTTTTCTGACCCATGATATGCAAATGCTCCAAATTTAATGCAGATTGGGCTATTCCATCAGGGTGTTGCGATTTTTATAAACAGTAGTGTACAATGATATTATAGTTGTATTTATTTTATTTGTATTTAGAATTGAATTTTGTTGTAATGTTTTTTTTTTGTTTTTTTTATTGTTTAATATATTTTGTAATTTTTAGATATCTATTATTTATATTTATTTTATTTGATTTTAACTATTTCTTTGTTCACTTTCATACGTTCCTATTACATTTTAATCCGATTACGCCATGATCTGTAGTTTCGTATCTAGGTAGGCTAAACTTTTGCCATATTTTATCTTTCGTGGTTTATTTTTGGTTTGTACTTTATTATAATTGAATTTTGTTGCAGTATGTTGGTATTGGTTTGTTTATTATTCTATTTGTATTTTATTACATTTGAATTTGTTGTAGTGTTTAGTAGTGGTTTTTGTTTATTCTTCTTAATTTTTAATTGTTTAGATAATTATTATTTTGTTATTTATTTTATTTTCTTTATTTTATCTATTTAATAATTTTCTTTTTGTTCACTTCAATTTAATCCGGCTACTTCACCAGTATATGTTGTAACCGGTTCACTCCACTTTGCCCCCCCTGAAGTTGGCCCCTTCCACTTTCGCCCCTTCCACTTTGGCCCCGTCCACTATCGCCCCTTCCACTTTCACCCCTTCCACACTCGCCCCCTGCAAAAATACTTTTAAGACCCACTTTCATAAAAAAAGACCCTGCAGAGAGGTTAACAAGTCAAATAGAAAACTAAGAATTCAGTTATTTAGAATACTTACCTAACCTAACCCACGAAATTCTCCTTTTAACTTAGAACGATTTAAATTAAAGCTTTCCTAAAATCTAAATTGTTTTAAAAGAAATAATAGGATTTAGAAAATAAAAAAAAACGCAAACAATGTTTTAAAAACAAGAAAAAGATGATTTATTAACACATTTTCCCTAAACGTCTGTTATGTGTAACAAATGACTCGCTGCATCAATATATTCAATGAGGCTTTTTGTCCCATTGATGAATTGATTCCTAATATTTTGATGTCTTGTTTCAATGGCCCTGTACGTTTTCTTTTGCACTGGCGGATTTTGCCCAGCATTGGCCAACAACAACAAACCTAAATAAAATATTAATAAAAGGTTAAAAAAAAGCATACGGTTTAGTTTTCTTATTGATGTTTGTTGCTGTGCTATTAATCCTTAATGTAATTTTAATAATAATAATAATTTAATGATTGACCCGGCATGAAGACGTCATTTACAATAAAAAACGAAATGATTTTTAAAAAATTTTTTTTTTTAAATGTGTTAACTATATTTCGTTCTTCTTATTAATTTTTAATTATGAATCCATAGGATCACAAACCAGATTGTTACAATACATCAGTACACTAAAACAATTACATCGATGGTTCTATTATTTTTTTATCTTATTATTATTTCCCTGATTTTTCCCGGTATTTTAGTAGTAATTTAATATAGTTGTTATTTTTAGTATAATTCGCATCATAATTATTACGCAAACCATAAGTACATTAACACATAATATAATATATAATATTTATTAAATCATTTATGTTTCATTCATTTAAAATTCCACGGTTTGCACAGTAGTCGTTAGCCTGATCATTATAGGCCCACGGTTTTCAAAAATTTTTGAACAAGTACCACCCCACAAGGACAGTAAACTGAAGTTTAATACCAAATAATAAATCAATCTAACTTTTTTTTATCTGCTTCACAATACAACGTTATAATATTTCTGATTTGTTTGTTATTAAAAAAAATTCATGAATGGCTTCTTCTATGTGTTTATTTTGCCGCTCTCTTAACCATGGAAATAAATTACAATAAACAGATTTAATTTTAATAGTTTTTAAAATAGATTCAATTTTTCACAATAATCGATTCCAGGAATCGATTAATCGTTACTATGCAAAAATAAATTGCATAAAAATTAATTGATTATTAAACGATTCAATTTTTCAAGGAATCGCCTACCACTAAAAACCACTTAAAACAATTGGGTGATTATTCGTGAAAAACATTGCTTGAAGTACCATCACAGTTTGAAACCCTGGCTATGTTGTATTCAAGTTACTTGCGTATAGCCTTAGCCTCTCCTCAGGGCCTCGATAAAATATATTGGCGATAAAATTACCAAATAATGGCGCCGGGGCGAAAGTGAACTCCGGGGGCGAAAGTGGAACGGGCATAAATTTAAGGGGCGAAAGTGGAGGACACCGTTGTAACCTTTTGATTGGCTGACGTCACCCTTATTTACGTCAGCCAATCAGAAATCTCCAGGTATTATCAGGGTGACCAGATACCTCTCGTTAAAAAGCGCCCACGTTTGGCAAAAATTACGCCCAAAAGCGCCCAAAATATTTTTAAAATGCCCAAAACTAAATACAACGTTTCTCTTAAAAAATTGAAAAATTAAAAGAAATTTAAAAAAATTAAAATTAATTAAAACGAAAAATTACAAATATTTTTTTAATTTAAAATTTTTTTAAACTTATAATCCAATTTCTTCAAATATTTCAACAACAGTAAACAATTCATTTTCTTTACCATCTTCTTGATCTTTGTTGTTTTTACTTGCATATATTGTTGAGTCAAAACGGGATAACATAGTTTGTGAAGGTATAAATTCATTACAACATTTTTTATCACAGTGTTATGAATCTTCGAGGCTAACGAGAAAGACAGGCTCCGGCACTGAAGTGTCACCTGACCAAGATAGGTCTATTAACAATGTAATTTTCATTGTTTCCATCTTGTATTTTAACAATCAGTGTCTTTTCCTTTGTTGGAAACAATGAAGGTTGGATTGTTAATAGACCTATCTTGGTCAGGTGACTTTTCAGTGCCGGAGCCTGTATTTTTCGTTAGCCTCGATGAATCTTAATATGACGTCAGCCCGTAGCCAACGAGAAAAACAGGCCCCGGCGCGGAAAAGTCACCTGATCATAGTAGTCCGGCCAACAATCCAACGTTCATTCTTTCCAAGAAACGAAAAAATATCAATTGTTAAAATCCAAGATGAAATCAATGAGGGTTACATTGTTTCTCGGACTAGTATGGTCAGGTGACTTTTCCGCGCCGCGGCCTGTCTATCTTATTGGCTACGCGTCAGCCTGTATGACGTTTGAGTTTTAGACTTATCTCATGACTGATACTGCTACCGAAGCGCCATATGAACAAAAAACGCACAAATAGCCCAAATTCATTATGATTCGCCCAAAAGTCGCATGTTTTTGATTTATTCGCAAAAAAAACCGCAAAGCGCACAAATCAAATTTTAGGCGCAAATGGCCATTAAAAAACGCCCAATTTGTGGTTTATCGCCCAATCTGGTCACCCTGGGTATTATATCATTGTAGTTCATCGTGTTCTATATCATACACTGTCTCATTATGTAGGGCTCTAGCCTATTTCTTTTGTACCCTGAAGAAGACGGGAATAAAGCCGAAACTAGTTGGTTTTTAAAACTAAAACTAAAATGTTGTACTGTAAGGCCTCTTTTAATTTTGTTATTAAGAACAGTACAGAGAACAACATCCTCACAAAATCTTTACTATTAAAGATAAATAAATTTTACTGCTAAAATATGCTAAATACATTTTTAAAAATGCTATTTTACCTGCTAAATGCTAGTTTCGAAATTTTCCTGCTAAATGGGTAGAAAAAAAAAATTGGCAACGCTGGCCTCCAAGTTGCGCGCGCAATACCTGAAGCAAGAATGTATCTTACCTGAAGTTGTAACCGGATGTGCGGAGAGAGAGAGAGAGAGAGAGAGAGAGAGAGACAGACTTTTAATGTCTGTGACATAACGCCATCTGTTTATCAAAAACCGAACAATTCTAGCATTAAGTTTTTTTTTCCCCTGGGAAAAAATCCGACTTCATTTCAATCGTTGTTATGCAAACAGAATCTTTTTAGCTCCAGAATTATAAAGTTTTATAAAGTTTTTCTTGACTTTTGGATCACCCTGTATTTTAACAAAGTGAATCGTAGTCTTGCATTACGATATATTATTTGAAGAGATACCAACCGGTTTCTGCATTTATTACCGCTTTCTTCAGGGTATTTCCTTTTCTTGTATACCCTGACAAAAGCTTGAATATCGAAACCGGTTGGTATCTTTCCAATTATGTTGAACTGCAAGGCCAAACTCGTTTTGTTTATTCAGGCTTGCATTAGAAAAGAGAATTCTTAGTACTTAACAATTTCTTGAAAATCTTTAAAAATGATCAGTAACTTGAGATAAAGAGTTAGCAGACTATTGAGAAAGAGTGAAAGACGATAGCGGAAGCTTCAAAAATTCACTGCACAAAGATAATCCTATCAATGATAACCGATTTTAGTCTGATAACACATGTCCTACCCAGTAATAAGTTATTTTCTCTTGCAATTTGCCTTTGCTGTTATTATATTTAAAGTTAAAAATTCAATATCAAAAGACAATTATCACAACAAAACGTTCGCCCTTGCCTTTCACATTCCAGCTAGATGTAAGCTTGGATTTAAATCCCTGAAAATTATTTTGGAAAAAATCACAATCAATCAATTTTAACGGGAAATTTGAAACCTAAGGCAGGAAAAGAAATCTTAAACATATTAAATCAGAAAACATCGATATTATCTTATTCTTGGAAAGATTTCCGGTTTCATTTACTTCTTAACATCCTCTGATTAAAATAACTTAAAAGATGCTTCCTTCTCCAATGTGTAAGAACCTGATGATTTCGTATTACGCCATAGGAAATGACTCTAGCTTGTCTGTCATGCCGGAGAGTTTTTGTGAATTAGAGCTATTTTCTCAAAGGCGTAGAACCACAGGTCAATGCAGCTAGATTCCATTACGAAAGGCTTATTTCTGGCATGGCTGACATACGCACATCAGTTTTTGAAAAGTGAGTCAGTCCTCATTGGTGTTCAGGCTGTTAAGTTTATTTATATTTTTAGCTTAAAGTTTCTCATTTGATGTTTTTTCTACACTTAATCCTAGAGGCGAGAACACGAGTTTAATTGAGCATTGACGAGAGCAACACATTCATTTCTAGTATTTGAGGGGTAAGTGTTGCGTTGTGTGCTTCCAAAGAAGACTATTAAATTAGTCATTAATATATATTTTTTTAAATCTCTTACTTGTTATTAAAAAGCGATTGTGCACTTCATAGATGAATTCCGTTCAGCTATCACAGCGTTTGCCTATTTTATAATTTAAAATTTATTCTTTATTTCCAGTACTGTATTTGAATATATCGTAACAATATTTGTTTATCATATTTAAGTGAATTTCATCATTGAAAACTTCATGCTTTTCAAATTTTTATTTATTTACTAGCAGGTGTAGTTGGCGTTGCCTGGGTAATATTTGACTATGGTATTTCTTACATATAAATTTTTACTGTTTGCTTTGACTCAAGGTAAGGAAAAATAATTACCGGATTTTAAAAACCATTTACTTCTTTTTGTTACCAGTGTGTATTTTTTCTATTATAAAACAATATATTTATTACGTTTTTCTTATTCTTAAAAACGTCCAAGATTTACATTAATATTATTGTAAAATACAGAGGGTTGATTATGATCTATGGTAACGATTTGGAGGAGAAAATTTACGATTTCTTCATGACTCTGGTTGTGGACTATTGCCATGAACACCGTCCGTATCTTCCACTCTAGAAGAGATCTGCAGAACGGCGAGGCCGGTATTGTTCCATTCCTGTTTGCAAGCTTTCCAGAGACCCTCTGTCACGTAGATTTATTGTGGCACTGGAAGCTTATATTAGAATTACAATAAAAGACAGCTAGGTAGACATATTATAGGTAAATTTATTAATTACGGACGTAATATTACTAATGTACATTAATAAATCAAAAAGATATCTTTTAATAATGAAGAAATAATATAAACGCATCCTCTAACCGAGGAGTTGCAAATACGGTGATAAGACCAAAATGATAAAATGAATTGGTTAAATATTTTATATAACTTTATCTAACTGTAATTAATGTCCATGCTCGCTTCCAGATTTGTCTGACTGGAATAAGTGAGCGTTTGTTGAATATAAAGGTAAATAAAACTCTAGACCTGCGTAGGGTTAGAGAAAGTCCGTCCTTTGTAATAGGTATAAGAAACCTACAAAGTTTCAAGTACGTGAATGTAGCTCAGGTAATTGTTCACCGGAACATGAATCGCCTTTGCCCATGGATATGTGGAAAAATGACTGCTCCACACGGAAGCCCGTCCCCTACGAAAGCAGCTACGCAATAATGGCGTTTAAGGATAGAGGAGTCTCCATTTGCTCCTGCAAAGAACAAAAGACCAAAGTGAATAAATGACGTTAATGGCTACGCGCGTGAGACTTTGCGTGAGGGCGAGAGAATTTAAGGGAATTCTTAAATATCAGAAAGCAACTAAAAGAATGAGCCGGTTTACCTCTATGCTTGAAAAATGGCGCCTCAATCGTCCTGGATAAAGGCGTCCAGTCCCCAGGGCATCACTGCAAAGTAAGTCACCTCCAACGACGTATTCCTCGCGCTGTCCCGTCGGATGAAAGGCTCCCCAGTCCAGGCGGATAGGCTGACGACGTACGACAAGAAATGAAGAGTCACCGAGTCACAATGAACGCTGGCTGCCACGGACGTGAAGTCGTCTCCTCCTGGCTGTGATATCCCACGCCGCTCAAAGCTTCTGCTGAACTCTTCTTCGTTTTCTCTTCTACTCGCTCCGTAAAGATGCCAAACCTTGGCGGAACGTCTACGACGGGTTCCGATGCTGAAACCTCCCCTCGCGCCGGCTCGCTGGCGATATCCTCTCGTTCAACGTTGAGGTAGATACAAGACAAAAGTTCATTACGCTCGCTCGACGACGAGACTTCTCTCTGCGTTCCAGAGTCGCCGGCAGGTTGCACTACGAACGGCGCATCTCTCGTAGCACTCGTAGACGGAATCTCGCTCATAAAAATTAATGTTTCTGAGTATTCCAGGAATTGTCTCACGTTTCCATTGTAACCAGTATTGCGCGGTCGAGAGTCTCTTTTCCTCGATCCGTACTGGTTGGCTGGCTCCAGAGACAAATGAAAGAAAGAGACTGGCAGTGCCCTATTCATTTAGCTGAGCGCTACTGGTGCCAGCGGAAGTGCAGCATTCGCCATGTTACGATTTGCAAAAACCTAAGGCGGCATATATTCTCAATGTAATTTCAGCTGTTTTTGTGGATGATTTCTGTAAGTATTAGTAAGCATAACTAATTTTTAAAAAAATGATTTTTAAAAAAACTTTGAAGCATTAACTAACGATAACGTATACTTTTAATAACTCCAAATAGCTAATTCAATGCCTAACGAATTTTTAAAAGACAAATATTTTAAAATTTTAAATTAAAAGTAAAGGAAGAAATAATTCTCAGTTCATTAAAATAATCAATTCATTAAGCCACATATTGTAATAAGCAATTGTTTGCGATTATTTCACATCGGCCTCGGTAGCTCAGTGGTTGCGTTATCGCCTCTGATGCCCGAGGACGCGGGTTCGACTCCGGCCGAGGACGACGAGAATTTTTTCAGGGAGAAAATCCTGAGATCACGCACTTCCTTCGGAAGGGAAGTAAAGATGTTGGTCCCGTGTAGTCGTTTTCCGGCTGCACGTTAAAGAAACCTTGCAAGACAAAATTTGCCGCCCCTATAACCCTGTCCTGAAATGACCATAGAAGTTGAAAAGGACGTTAATACCAAACAAACCAAACCGATTGATTCACATGCATTGCTTCGGGCGATCAGCTGTTTCTTGCCAATCCCAATATGGCGGCGTGAATGCACCACTAGAGGGGAGAACACTGCCAGTCTGTTTCTTTCATTTGTCTCTGGGTGGCTCATGCTTTCTAAAGTTATTTCCTCTCTGCTCGTCCCTGGTCTCATAATTCGCGCCAACGCGCATCTCGTCGTCATTTCCCCAAGCCTGCTTCCGACTCCTCCATCTGTTGCCGCGACTACGCATTTTCTCATTATTATTAATATTATAATTATTGCTAATAGATGGGGCTCGTCTATTGTCGTCTTCGTGCTGGGCTTGGTTCTGAAGCAAAGTTCGACCTAGTTTGCTCGAGTCTTTGACGCGCCGAGGAACGGGCGACTTTGAGGCTTTCGCTATGTACATGTACGTTTCCATCGGTATTACTGCTATCCGATGGCGGGCTCCGGATACGCGCTTTACGCCGCGATCTGCCCGGTTGCTGACCACTCGCGGTATTGCTCACAAATCCTTGTGACACCCTCAATGGTTGTTGGACAGTGTCGAGCAAGAGCTCATTTCAATAACCCAAATCCACAGAAATTAATCAGGGATGCAGCTAGTGACTTGACTGAGATATCATGAAAGGGTATAACGTGAATTCCAGTTTCATGTTCCAGTTTGCCGTTGTATGAATATCACGCAATCACCAGAAATCGTTTTGAAATAACTTTCCTTACATTCTTTGGACCATCTTTGATACTTCTCTCCATCTTTGATACTTCTCTCCATCTTTGATCTTCTCACCATTCTTTGAAAATCGTGCTGAGTTTGTTGCAATCGTTGACATAGGCTTCATCCAAAGTGACAGCGTACATCCATCTTGTGCTGCGAGGCAACCCTCAATGAGCTCCAACAATTCCTCTTCTTTTCTGCGTCATGTCGTTGCAGCAGTTTATGGACGCGACTCATGTGACGCTTTTCCAGTTGCAACTCTTTGTTTATCATTTTATTTATGGTAGCCTGTGAAGTTTATACAATGTTTGTGATCTCTCTTTAATTTTCAGACTGGACAAGCTGCTTGACCTTTTCATTGCCTGTGGTGTTCGGCTTGTGGGAACTCGAGGATTTTGCTGTTTCTGGCTAGTTGGAATTAACCCTTCGCGGGATTTGCCTTTTCCATTCAGTACTGCCGATATGCCTTTCTTCGAAACAGAAACTTCAGGTTTTACATAGCTAATTTTAGCAGAATAGCTCTGATTAGCATCGGAAAGGGCAGTAATATACCCTTCCCAGTAAGGTCCGTTTTTCGGAGACATTTTTCCCATGATATTTACTGCTTTCGAATGAAACAACAATGCTGATTTAATAAGATCATTTCACGTGCTCTGTCACATGCATGTGCACGTGACCCGCAGCATTCACGTAATAAATCGTTACCAAAGGTCGTAATCAACCTTCTGTAATAAATTATTTAATGTTCTCCTGGTAGCTGTGCTCAGTGTTACACTTGCTTGTAAATAACATTTTTGCCTTTCTACCTGGAGCATAAGTAGGCAAACGATTTGGAGAAATGCTACATATATTGCCAATGGTGACTCCGAATGAATACCTCAGCAGTGATTGATGTTAAAAACCGGTCAATGGTTTTCTTTGAGCCAAAACAAATGAAAATTTCCAATTAAGAAATAGCATGGATAGATATATGACCTGGGAACTGTTATTGCTTAAACCTGAAAGCCAAATCCGTTGGAATTAGAAAAATGCGAGGAATAAAATGATCTCCCCTACCCTTATCAAGGGTACTGTGCTTTTATGACAGTGGGAAACAAGTCTTTTGACACAGTCTCCTACATTACATAATCTAGAAAAACCAAGATTCCGAATTATCATGATGGATGAGCTTAATCTGAGTTACAAGAAATGTGTTGGTATCTCAGATGGATCGAGAAAGTCGAGGAACTCTACTGAGTAATAATGATAGACACCGAGAAACTCACGAATAACTAAGTTGGGATAAGATATCACTTTTCCACAAACAAAGATATTTTACTTTAACGAACGTACATTTCTACAGCTTAGCTTACCTACTCGTGGAAATAAACTACCTCTCTTTGTAGAAAATTGGTCCCTTATCACAGCTTTGTTATTCTGTTGCATAATTTACGGCCTCATCAGCATCTACAACTTTATCAATAGAATTCAGTTAAAGAGTTTGGAATCATAACGTGAATGTGCTTTTTGATATCATTAACTGCATCGTTTTTAGCAGCAAATCACTCATTCATTTGCGTTCTTTAAAATTCTCTAACACATCTGGATATACAGGATGGCCCAAAAAAATCTTACTCACTTTGAGAGCTGATAACGATTTTATTAATGAACAGATGATAATGATATTTTAACATATTCATATTGGCATAATGCAGAAATGTTTCCAATCAAGGCAGATTGATTGGGAAAATGTTTCAATGGCGTGGCCTTCTCGATCCGCAGACCTTATCCCTGTGACTATTGGTTATGGGGACTTCTAAAACAGGATTTATCTTACCAGACCAACAACTCTCTGTGACCTGAAAGACTCCATCAGAAGACAGATAGCTCTAATCTCACAGATAATGTTGCGATCTGCCGTTTTTAATATCGTTAACAGCTTAAATTTGACGATAGAAGAGAAAGATAGCCACATCCAGCAGGTTATCCAATGAAAAAAAACTTATTTTCACATTTCCGCATTATGCCAATATGAATATGTTAAAATGTCATCATAATCGGTTCATTAATAAAACCGTTATTTTTGGGGCACCCTGTACATTATACAGGGTGAGTCCAAAGTCTGACCTCTCCACATACAATTTCAAAACGAGTGGCGATACAACAAATATGTTCCAAGCACCATATAGGAAGTTAGGTAGGGGCTAAACAATGGTAGTGTCAAATCTGATCTTTGACCTCGAATTTTGCATCTTGGAACTTTGTAGGAGTTACAGGTAGAGAAAAATTGGAAATTTCCAATTTTTCGATGTAGAACTCAAAATGCTAATTTTAACAAAATAAAAAGATTAAGAATAAGCGAAAAAATAAACCCACTACAATAAAATGAAATTTCACTGCTCAACATTGGTGTAAATATGGAATGGAATCATGGTGGAACCTATTTTCTACAACGGTTGCCTCACAATTCATACCATGTACGCTGCAGCAATGACATGTTCAATAGCATTTACAATGCGTGTCTTCTAGTCGACTAGTCTCTAATCCTGATTCGGTACACCAAGTCCGAAACCCCACAGGAAGAAGTCCAATGGTGTGAGGTCAGATGATCGAGGCGGCCACCGAATCGGGCCTTCTTTATCTTCTCGTCAAAATAGCTTCACCTACAACAAACAAAAAAAAAACAACTTTGAGCTTACTTGTCAACTGCTGAAAACTATTTCTTATTATATTGTATAGTGTTTTAGTTATTAACGTCTAAAGTTGTAAAGATAATTTATTAACAACCTGTACATGTTGTAACGCTACGGACCCCAAAACTACCCACACTTTTCAATAATAAATAAAATTCAATATCTCCTCCGCACTTGATCACTATTACCCATATCTGTAACTGTAACATCACTATAATGCTTTCGGGATTAATAAGAAGTGATTACGTTATTATAGTTTATATTAATTAACTTGCTGAGTATTTGTCTTCCTTCAAATAAAGACGTCTAGTGTTCTGAAGTAAAAAATCACCAGTGGTTTATTTCAATAACATAATAAATCTTTTATCTTCTAATACGAATACAAATGGCTTAAAAACCAACATAAATAAACCAACAACATAAATTAAATGAAATCCTCAAGCGCTCGAATTATAGTTCGTACTTTCTAGAATTAAATACTTTGGATTTAGCAAAATCCATATCTAAATGTCTTTGTAGTCATGACTTCCATTTAACTCTCTTCTATAATCAAATCTCCAAAGATTATCTTTCTAAGAGGCAGTCTGGCCTTTTGACACCGGTACTTCGGACACAAAAACTTTTTTTTTTTAATGTTTTGGAATAGCACGTTGTTTAAGGAAACGGCCGCAGCTTTCATTCGAAAATATCAAGTAGATTGTCAATCATCTATCTGTCGCCAAGAAGTGTTTTCTGAACCATAACACCTTGCAATCAGACTTCTTGCCAAGACATTAAAGAGTAATGCACATGCAGCTTAACAAACTTTTTCATATGTTTTCTTCATATCTCTAGAAGTTAAAGTTTTGAGCATTTTTTCTTCGTTTCTCTTCAAGAAAAAAAAAAACGGAGTATTTTTTCTCTGGTTTAAAAAAAGTTCAATTAATCGCGATCCAAAAACTCTTGTGTTTCTCCATCACTGTTAATAACCTTAGAATTCATCATCCGTTTCTTTATATCCTTATTCAGGAGTTCTAGTTCGCTACGTAGATTTCCTGGTCAATTAGATCACTTAAATAATCCATTTTTCTACAAAGTGTTCATTAATAGTCTTTAGAATCTCAGTTCATAAGTTCCAAGGGTTAATCCAGAACTTCACATCCCTACTTATTACAGTTATTGTTTTGCTTGTGCTATCAATGATCCGTTTGGTAATTCAAGAATCAGCGGGAAGATGGGGTGAGAACTGGGAAGGAGGGAATGGATGTTCGAAAAGGTAAGTTAATTGATTAGTGGGATGCGCTGGTCTTAAAACTACGATACCAAGTTTCCAGATATATTTTTCCATTTCGTCTAACATCTTAGCAATGGTATTCATAACAAAACTGGTCCAAATAAATTTCTATTAGCCGTTCGCTTCGTTCGAACATCGGTTTTAGTCTTCATTGGCGGATGCGGGAGTTATTCCAGGGCGGCTTTGTAAACCCATATCGCAAGGGCGAAAACGGAATTCTCTATATCTAATTTAACCATAAAAAAATTTTTTGGTAACAAATACTTAACCAAATTATTCCAAGGAATGGGTGCCTAATGGAAACTCAAAGACTTTGCTTCCACTATCAAAGAAAACGATCGTTGATGCTCAGAAATTGATCATGGAATGGTTATCCTTTCTTGAGCATTGGGGATACAGGGTAAAACTGTTCATCTGTCTGATAAGAACACACAATTATATTGCTTATCTTTCCTCCGAATTCTATCTTCCCTTCCGCTTTCATGTATAGAGCTTATTCATGAGCCTTACAATATGGCGGCAGCAGCTTGAGCTCCGCCGTTGATTGGCAACTGAAGCTGCTGCTACCGTGTTGTATACCAGTTTCACGCTGTGATTGGTTGCTGCGGAACGACGTCACTCTGATGAATAAGCTCTATAAGGCCCGCTTACACTACAACAATAACATAAAAAAAAATTGTCCGCAGCAGCCGTTGTATTGTAACAACTCCATCGCTCTTTTTAAACAATCAAAATCAGTTATCCAACCATTTTACTTGAGCATAATCGTGACCGCCGAGAGACAATCGGTTAACGAAATCGTAAAAATTACTTTCTCATAAAATCTGCTATAATATATCCATTGCAAATGCTTAAACATTCCGTCAAAGTCAATAAAAGTTGCACCCGACTTAATGAAGGCTAAATCCTGTAGCAGATCTAAAGACACAGATTAAACAAAAATGAGAAACAGTACATCTGCGATGTGAGCTTTCTTCTATTTTAGAAAGAAACGCAGGAGAAAGTTGATATCTTATTTTATTTTCTTCATAAAGTTATAATGAAGAAATGCGAGGACTTGGGATTCAATCCAGATCCAACGACTAATGTGATTTCGAAAGTGCTATTTTTTCAGCGCTAGGATCTCTTGTTGCATGTCGTGACTGCTTCTATCTGATGTTGAAGGGTTCAAGATCTAGTCGAGTATGGATCAATTCCGTACTTACGTGCGAGGCACCTATCACCGGATCCACCTCGAGCTCGCCCCGATGGATCAATTCCACCTTTTTTTTTTCACCGCAGCTATGGAATGTCCACTGTCGACAACAAGGATCGCATTAATAATTTGTGCGAGAGGTGGAATTTTATATTCAACAGCTTGGTGGGGCACGCTCATCCAACCATTTGGAAGGCCATTGAAAGTATCCACAAAGATCAGTCTTTCTCATAGAATCTCGCGGAGAGCCTCCGCGGAAACGAATTAAACGTGCCACGAAGGAGTACCAGAAACGCCTGAAAACTTTGTACCCAGACTACATACAAAAAAAGAAGAAGCTGTAAAATTTTTTGGACGGATACGCATCAGACGAATTGAACTGAATTTATAATTCCGTTGATTTATATTTTCGTTTATTATTATGTATTAAAAAAATTTAATTGTTTTGTATATACGTTTGTGATCAATTTGATGCGATATTTTTTAGAGATATTAATTTTTTCTGAAAAATAAAAATGGCTACAGTTACCATATAAGTAGTATGAGGCTTTTGTCCACCTTTTCCGGTTAATCAGGGGGCTTTTGTCTGGACCCCATTTATGAAAATACACAAGTGATGACGCTGGTGGCAGTATAGCATGAATGCGTTGACACGCAATGAAGAGGAAGTGGAAGAGGCAGAGGCTAATTTGTTGTTTCATTCTATTTTTCTTTTTCTTTTTAATCAGGTCCTCACTCACATAGACTAAAATGTCTCGCACAACAATAGAACATTTATTTAATTTCTTGTGTGATGTATCTATACCATTGGCCATTTGTCTTGGTAAATCCGTTTACATAGATGTATTTCTGACGTAAAAGTTTAAATTTGTTTATCTTTTTCATATTTTGTTCTAGGAAAACGTCTGGCTCGAACTTTACCTGCAAGATTTACGATTGATGTCGGAGGTTTGATAACTTTTCCCTATTAAATGTATTAAAAATAAAATTCTAATGTCCATTTATTTGGCTTTTATCATTTCTAATCTTTTTTTCTATATGTTAACATAAATAGAGTTTATAATATTAAGTTGAAGTAATGAGAGAATTATACAATCTATTAAATAAGTTCAACACTTAAAATTGAAAAAGAAAGAAGAAAAAATAAGGTTTAAATATGTAAGGGAAAACAAATTAAGTATAAATTTACTTTAAATTATTTACATTATAAGTAAAATCCTCTATTTTTTTTAATTTCTGAAGGATAATTTTTTACTATACAATTAACCCATTAGCAAATCGTGTTGATTAACATACGGCAGCATTCGGAAATATTCAACGGCGACCAGGTTGTTATATAATCTGTATATATTTTTTATTTTATTTTTAGTTATAGTTTTTCAAGTTAATTTTGAATTATAATTTTGACTATAATCAGAATATCCAATATATTGTCGCAATTCCAATTATTGCAGCTTGCAACACTAAAATTTATTTGATTTACAGTTCCTGATAAATTTGCCGAAAAGCTTTTTATTGAAATTGAGTTCCTATATGTAGGCATTTGCGATTTTTTTTTACAATTGATTTCCTGATTTGTTGCCTATTGCAAATATTTTTAATTCCCGAAAAATAATTTTCGGTTTCTTGACTTCCTTAATATTTATAACGATGTTAAAACCCATAGGACTATAACAATATTAAACTTCGTGATCGTAAACGTTAAGATTCTTCTATAATATGTTTTTAAAAAATGTTCCTTATTAAGGATTTTAATTCTTTCCAATTTGATATATGAAAATTGGAAAAATAATTATTTTGATTAATTTATAAAGCTTTAAACGCATCTTTCAATCTAATAGCACGTTCTTGTTACTAGAGGCCTCTCTCCAATGTAATTGTAAATATTTTTTATTATAAAAATAATATTTATAATTACTACAAGGAATTTTGTAAATTATACTATTATTTTACATTTTCTTTTTAAACAATAATCCTAATTTTTGCACCATTTAGAGTTATTTTTGAATTAAAATGCCTGATAAATTTGCCGAAATACGATTTGTTTTTGAAATTCAATTCTTGATTGTTTTTCCTACTGCAACATTTTTTAATTCCTTGAAAATTCCATTTATATATATAAATTGTATTTTTTTATTTTTTCAATTTTAAGTGTTGAAGCGTTTGAATAAATTATATAGTGAATAGAGGTTTTAATGCTAACTGTAAAAAATTATTATTTATAATTTAATTTATAAATTAAAGCTTTTGCTATTTCCTCTGTTAGCTTTAATTTATTTATTTATAAAGCTAACAGAGGTAATAGCAAAAAGGAAGTCTCCCAAACGGCTGTTTTTGACTAGAAAATAAAAAAAAATACAGAAAGTATAGAATAAAGCGATAATGAGCACAATTATATAAACGGGGGGGGGGGGATAAATATGAACGATTTTGAAAAGTTTTGGTGGGAGCTCCGTACTATTTCAAGGGGGAACCGGACATTTGTCACACCTTCTTGTTCAGAATGTAATTAATAACTATAAAAGAAACACAACTAACTATTCACATACAGGAAATAATTTTTTTTTATTAAGTAAAAGGTAAACAACAATATTAGATAATAAAGAATTACGATTGTGTTGGCCCACCTTCGTAAAAGTAAGCTGTTGCTGTAAATCACACTGAAAACTCAGATATAACGGCGTACATAGAAAGGATGTAAGTAACTTCATTTTCAGACAAGTTTACATTACATGTAATATTATTATTTTTTTAATTTTTAACCGATGAAAGATAACTTGTTGAACGACGGTTTGAAATGTAAATATGTAGGCCTATTTTTTAAAATCCAGCTCTTTGTGTTTAATTCGATGAAATAATAGAAATAATAATAATAATATATTTAATAATAAAGCATGCCTTTACACACAATGACGAATATGTATCTTGTCATGCCTGCTGGATAAATATTTTTGACGATTATATGCTAGTTCGGGCCGCTAGATCAAGCTCGACGGCGATTATCCATGATAATTCCGAAAATCCACCAAAAAAGCTGAATTAATAGGAATCAACATCGCCCGATCTTTATAAAACATTTTCACAAAGAAATATTATGACACTCGATTATAAAATTGTAAAATATGGCATACAATTTTACAAAATAAATGAAGCTCTATAAAAATCTTTATTTTAAATTAAAATAAATAAAATAAATAGATAAATAAAATTGTAATTCAATAAATATGATGGTGTAGGACTTTCAATTCAACTATACAACTTTGTATTTATTTATTTATTGACGAATCCAACAAATTAAAACGGGCAAATTTATCAAATAATCTGATAGACTACAGGAGTTCCTGACTCCTCACAATAGACTGACCTCAGGTATAGAATCCTGCTCAAATCGGCAGCAAAATTTGCTCCAGAGCAACTGCAAAATTGTCGATGTTTCCATGCGAGCAGCAGCGAAATTGGTATAAACTGCCAGTTTGAGCAGAAATGGGACCCGGGATGAAACCTTTATCACCACGCCATCCACAATCGTATAATGACGCATTAATTATGGTTCAGATTGAATTGAAAGTCCTACACCATCATATTTATGTTATTGTTTACCTTTTACTTACAATACTCATTTCCAAAAAGGTTGGGACAGTGCAAAATATATAGAAAAAACAAAAAGAAATGATGTAACAAAACTTTCTCGCGAATACAAAATAGCAGATACGTTTATGAAATGACATAAATATACAGTGTGCACCAAAACATTTTGTATCGTGTCCGGGACGTTCATTTTGAATGGGGGTGTTGCAACACGTTCCAAAATAGTAGGGACATAAGTTGTAGAAAGCGCCGTTAGTAGTGGAACCTTCCGAATTGTTCGGAAATAATCTAGAATGATGACGTTGTACTACATTTCGTATAAATAACAGTTGCCATCCGTCGTTCAGGTAACTTATTCGGAACGATAGGTCGAGGCAAGCCAGTTAGCGAAGATCTTCGTGTTCGAATCATTCAAGAATTCACAAACAACGTTTCTCAGCGTGCAATAGCCAGAGGATTTAACCTGTCATCATCTACAGTACATAATATTATCAAACGCTACCGAGATAGTGGTGAGATCACAGTTCGGAAAGGCCAAGGTAGAAAACCTATTCTGAATGCTCGAGCTCTTCGGATCCTCCGACGTCACTGCGTCACGCGTAGGAATGCTGCGATTACGGACATAGCCACGTGAGCCCGCGATTTCTTCGGGGAGCCATTATCGTTGAATACTGTATGCCGGTGCATCCACAAATGCAAACTTAAGTTATACTGTGCACAACGGAAGCCATACATCAACAAACGACAGCAACGTCGCCGTCTGATATGGGCTCGAGCCCATCGCAATTGGTCCCAAGCACGCTGGAAGAACATACTGTGGTCCGATGAATCAACCTTTACGATTGTTTACGGAAATAATGGACGCCGTACACTCCGGACCAAAGACGAAAATGATATTCCCGCGTGCTACAGTCGTTCGGTACAGAAATCACCGTCTGTCATGGTCTGGGGCTGTATTAGTGGCCATGGAAAGGGAGACTTGCACATCTGCAATGGCACCGTCAATGCTGAAGCGTATATACAGATCCTGGAACAAGCTATGGTGCCATCTAAGAGGCGCCATATTTCAACAAGACAACGACGTCAGTGTATATTTCAACAAGACAACGCCAGACCGCATGCAGCGCGCATAACTTCTGCATGGGTACGTCGGCAGCGCATTCGTATGTTGGATTGGCCCCCTTGCTGCCCGGATCTGTCGCCTATAGAAAACGTTTGGCGTATTATTAAACGAAAACTACGACAGCGACGACCCGGACAGTTGAACAGCTGAAAACCTATATCCAACAGGAATGGGACAGAATTCCGGTTACGGTGTTAGAAAGATTGGTGCTGTCCCAACTTTTTTGGGAGTGTGTTGCACGTGCCAAACAGGGAAACCACCTGTATCTTTCTTTAAGCATATAAGATATGTGATCCCATGCCTAATTTATCGTTTATGTATTGTAATGCGTTGAAATAAACGGCAATACAATAATCCAAACAAATGTGTTGGAGTTCTTCTTCTATGTTGCACTGTCCCAACTTTTTTGGAAATGAGTATTGTAATAAATATTTAATTTCCAGTATGTGATCAGTTTGTCGTATTTCTTTTATAGTTATTATTCACATAAGTATTTATGTTATTATTTAATTTTTACACTCTAGTATTATTGTTTACCTTTTACTTAATAAAAATTTTTTATTTCCTGTATGTGAATAGTTAGTTGTATTTCTTTTATAGTTATTAATTACATTCTGAGCAAGAAGGTGTGGCAAATGTCCGGTGTGGCAAATCTCCTACACCCATTTCAAGGTGGGTAATATGCAAATTTCTATGCACACGCTTCCTGTAAAATGTTCTGAAAGTTAGATTGTTAAAAGGAAATATGCCTGTCACAAAATTAGACCCAATAACAAAAGCAAAGTTCAGCAGCTCAACAAATGAAATGGCCAACTTCACAAATAATTCTTCAACTAATCATACGGTGAGTGCAGGAACAATATCCAAGCTGAGAAAAGAAGACAAAGAAACCACTTAACCACGGTATCGGCAATGAAGAAACGACGCAAAGCTGGACGTCATATTGGGGTGAGTCATTGTAAGTGAAAATGCCTCAGGAACATGTTAAAAATCTGCAACACACCGAGCCGAAGCAGTATGTCCAGAATGCCATATTCGAAAATGGCGTCGGTTTTTATTGGAATTATAAATATATATAAAAATCCCCTCACAAAAAAGTACAATAATTCTTCCATTGAAAGTATTATTTGTATTTTAGAAGTTAGCTATTGGTTCACTTTACGTGAGAGGGCCGTACCCAGGGGGGGGGGGTACGGCCCTGCATTGTCCACCATGTCAACTAAATCTGTTACAGGGGGACCCCCCCCCCTCTCGAAAAGAATTCTGGGTACGTCCCAGGGTGAGACACCCTATATAATGAATACGACCGATATTTGCTTTATGTACTTTTTTTTAAGTTCCGTAAAATGAGGTTACTTTTATACCGTTTTTGAGTTTATTAAAGAAAATTCGTGTAAGCAGAGCAAATTTGTAAAATGAACTTTGAAAATGATATTCGCATATTATAAGACAATGTAAAAACAGTTCTACCATGGTTCTACCAGGCGATCACGCAACCAATGAGTCACCAAGGCCAATGTACTATAGAGAGTGGCCAATTTTTCCTCCAGCATGTTAAATCGTCATGTGGCACTGCGTGGCCCATTACACAGTAATTTTAAAAATTTTGGTTTGGAAAGTTGCCTTGGCTTGCGCAGATCCTTGAATTTAAACCCCATAGAAGCCCGTTTGGGATAAACTGGAATTATGTTTCACGTTGAAGAACGCATGAAATAGCACTTTGTCCGAAATTGCTTGGCCTCAAGTGCAAATGAGTACAGAATATGATTGCGGCCATAGGTGGACCGAAACTATGGTGAAATGCCTGTGAAATAAACACAGTTAATAGCTATTGTGTCCGGACACTATGTAGAAAATATGAATGGATATTGTGATCCTATTCTAGTATTATGAAAGGTGGGTGAATTAAGTAAAAATCGCTGTTCAGAGACTTCTTAACAAAACACTAGAGTTGACAGATGTATAAAATGTTAATCGATAGAATACAAAATAGTGGAAACAAATGGTATATGGTATATGATCTGAGGAGAGGTTAATGGTAGTATCTCAGAGGATCATGCAAAATAAATGGATGTGAATCAATGTGCAAGAAAGCACTTTTAAAACATTGTGTGGACAGAAATGTAATATTCGTGTAAATACACTAAATTCGAATTTAATATTAACGACAAGTAACAAACATGTAAGACCAGGAACTCTTGGGTGTCAAACTTAGTCCTAAGTAATTTTTATTACGAGAAATTTGCATATAAAGTAAAGGTGATTTGAATTTGAATTTTCTTTAATTAAATATTTATTAAGATAAGTTGCTTTTGTGCACTGAAGCATTATTGCTCATGTTTAATTTGTTCCTTCTTTAAAGAGTTTGAAATGAACATGGACATAATGAAGCGAATGGGCAAACTCCTTGTACTATTTTACTTGATGCAGGTGGCTTTACACTTCCCTCTGTCTCTTGGTGAGTGAGTGTCTTCTAACACTGAGTGGCCAGTTAATTATGACCACCTGACCGTTTTAAGCAAATTAGCTACGGTATCACGGCGTTGTCCGTAGAGGACAAGACTGGTATAAAAAAGGAAAGCTTGTGCTTAAGACGGGAGTAGAAGTAATTTGTTTGTGAAGCTATGGGTAAGCAATCGTACTAGTAAGCAACGCGATTTGACATACTTTGAACGAGGGATGACTCTAGGAGCTGGGAGCCATAGAGTAAGTACCAGCGAAACGAGCCATTCGTAAAATGTTCAAGTGTCTGAAGATTGGACGGTCAACCAAAAAACTGGATCTCAATGTGCAACTTGTGGTCGTCATCGAATATGGATGTTCTCCGTTCCGCCAGAGAGTGACCGGAATTGTAAAAGACAACCGAAGGGCAACAGTGCAGTAAATTACACCCCTTCTTAATCAAGGATCTTCTCAAATGATCTCTGAAAGCACTGTTCGTCGTACGGGACAAGGAAGCCTAAGGCTTGATTGGTAGTCATAATAACTTGGCCACTCAATGTATAAACAGATTTGTTCTTTCGTCTAACGACTTTCCTCCCTCAGGTAAATGTGTGGTATATAACACGAGGTTGGGAGTTCAGCACTGTTTTCAATATCGAATATCTCCAGTTTGAGCTAAGTTTCTCCATGGGCGAAAGGCACATACAGAAAAAAAACCATCCATGCACCCCGAAAATAAGAACTGATCGTAACGGAGCTATACATTCAAATACCTTTTGACCAGATTTGCAAATGCTTGAATTTCGCAGACGTTCCCCCCCCCCCCTCTCATGACCCGAAAATAGAGTTATGATTTGGAGTAATATTTGGTTTCATAGTACTCCGTAACACTTCACAGCACTTGGGTGGGTTATGGACATTCTACAACCCGTAATGCTGCCATTTCTTTCGCGGTACCTGGGGATTAATTTTCCACAAGATAATCAAGAGAGAAACGACTCCTTTTGTGGTTGCGATATAAGCAGATCGCGAGATCTCTCGAATAGCAGATTAGATTTCCGACTATTAGCCCACAATAGGAGGTCATTGGCATGTGGATTGCAGCCATTTATTATATTTCTTGTTCACAATTTTTGAGTGATTGTTTTATTTACATTTGTTATATTTTTGGTGTATTTAAGTCTCCTTTCATTCAAGCTTATCTATGATTTTTTTTTGAGGGCTATTGCAAGATAACCCATGTTTTTTTGGCCTCATTATGGATTTGGTGAGTAGTTCGGCTTTTGAAGAATATGACCTTTAATGTCAAGAAACACAGCGCATACATTTCACTCGACAGCCTTGCCCTCATTTCACTTGCGAATACATGACGTCAGCCCCGGGAAAATTTACGAAGATTACCAAATTAATTAATAAAATGAAATAATAAATTAAGGAAATGGTTATTAATTACTATAAGATTTTTTATTGGATGGCAATTAACTAATTTTAATCATATATTTTTAAAAACTAAGTTTGTTTAGAAACTTGGGAACCCATTCAATCCATCCGTCTATTGCTCCTTCTTAGTTCCATTGCTTTCAGGTGAAGTACATTCCCTTTAATTAATTACGTGCCCTCTACGTGATCTAGACGAGTTCATTCACCAATGTGGTGATGATCATAATGTTTTGGCTCTTCAGTGTAGATTCGTGCGTATTATTGAGTAGTGGAAGAAAGAAGTTCCGTCAAGCCCGTTAATACACTTACACACCGCTTTAATTATGACTTTAACAATGGAGTCTTTGTATGGCTATGTATGCTCTAATTTTTTCGTTTTATTTTGAAAGAAACCGAATTTCGTGATTTCTTATTTTGCAAGCATCAATAGTAACTTTAGATGTGACATATTTCAATTTGGTGCGAATCTTTGAGGTACAAAGTCGTGAAATTTCCTTGTAAGTGGGATAGAATTGTGAAACAAGCTAGATTTGCAAGATATCTTCTTATTCTCAACCTAATCCCCGCTGCTGTTAATGCGTTTTGTCCCATTGCTGTTCTATTTCTTCCATACTTTCTCAATAGATGGTTTTGCTGGATTCATAGAAATGTACCTCTATGATATGATGAATAAATTGTTTGTGGAAATAGTGGAATCCCTCGTCTCCTCCTTTGTATCAAGATATCCACAGATCGGCAAGGTCAGTTTTGTTCTTATTTATATTATATACATTATAAGTACTGTTAAGTGGAGATTATCTTGAGAAATGATAAGAAGATAATAACTTGCAAATGTAACTGTGTTTCACATTTCTATCTCACTCAATATATTTTAAATCACTTATTACTGACTTCCCCTCGTAGCTATGACGCGTTCCGTCGACTAAAACATCTAACAGAACACATATCCTGTTTAGAATGTTTGTCTTCTTTCAGCAGTACGCTAAGAATAGTGCATATACATATTGATGACATAATGACATCTAATAACCAGCTCCTTTTTTCCATGTGTTTTTTTAATTTTTGAGTAGGTTACAAGTTGGAAACAACTTCAGCCGTTGTTTGGCCTCATTCTCTTATTAAGACAAGGTTGCAGATCACACAGGACCAGTTCGCGTTTACGATATAGAGTATATCAATTTATATAAAAGAGATTGAAAGTCAAACATGGCGGCAGAAGTCATTTCATCGTAAGCACTCCATTTTTTTCTTTCTTTAAAGTTCTGAATACGAACACGAATTTAATGATGCGGATGAAGAGGATCAACACATCAGTCGCTAGATTAATATTGGCATTGGTCGTGCTTTTTCAAATACCAATGTACATATATACTCGTGAGTATCTACTATAAATATTACATTTTTAAGTATCGTATGTTTTATTGGTTCCCCTTTTACTGACTGTGTGAGTCCGTAAAAGATTAGACTGTGTGCCCAACAAGAAGAGGAAGCTATATCAGATAAATTACATGAACTAAATAAAACAAAGAGTATTCTGTAAAGCAAATTATGTAAGCTTCGATATTTAATAAAATAACGTAATATAATAGTTGTGTCTGAAAAGCTTTTGTGGAGATGTGTTTTAAAAAAATAATTACGATTTGGTCAGGGAAATGAGACCGTCGAAGTCAGGGATAGTCAGGGAAATGAGATACAGATTTTCTGTGGGAACCCTGTATATAGAAAGCTTTAACTAGAACAATTTTTTGGTAGATTTTTATCTCAACATTATAAACCTCTATAAATGAATAATTTTTAAAATATACTGCATGTGTACTTTTTGTGATTTTTTTTTAATCAAGATGTCATTTTTTTCCAAATTATAATTTTTTAATTTTCTATCAAATTGATTTTATAATTTTTTATCAAAACTGAAAATTAACAATTTCTATTTTATTAAATTTTATTTTGATATTTTTTTAATTGCAATATTATTCTTATAATAATTTAATAATATTTATAACTTAATAAAATCAAAATAAACTGTTAAATTGAAGTTTTGATATACATATAAAAATTAATTTGATAAAAGTTTATTAAATTATTTTTAATAAAATTTTGTAAAATTATATACTGAAGAATATAATTACAAAAAAACCTACACGTTTTCATAAAATTTATTCATTATTAACCCTTCATAAATGAGGTGAAAATAAAGTAAAATATTAATCTAGTTATCATTAAATTACCTCAACCTTATCATTATTTATGTATAGAAAATTTTAATTGAAAAAAACAAAATTTAGAGGAAAATCAATACGTACAAAATTTATTGATTGTCAGTTAAATTTCCAGACGATAATAATACGAATTTTTTTTTTAAAAAATTGCATGTTAGCCGAACTTTAGAGTAAGCAGAACTTAATTGATAGGCCTACTGGGCCAAAAATGGAGGCGCGGAATAGGTTTGCCGTACTTTCTTAATCTAGAGCTTTAATAGCAACAGGTTCATTGTTGTTCATTTGTTCATAAACCAAAATGCAGGTGAAACTTTCATTCGATGAACGTAAGCGGATACTGAAGTGCTATTGGAAAGTGGATAATGTTAATAATAATAATTATAAACTGGAGATTGTCTCCAAACACAGGTAAAAAATTTTCGATTGAAAAATGGAAGGAAAATTTCTGCGACCTGGGTTCGAACCAGGAATCTCGACTATCATAGCCGACGCCTCTACCAATTGAGCTATCTCGAGGTTCCTGGTTCGAATCCAGGTCGCAGAATTTTTCCTTCCATTTTTCAATCGAAAAATTATTACCCGTGTTTGGAGACAATCTCCAATTTACAATTATTATTATTATTATCTGTGAGTTCATCAAACTTTCTGATGGTTAGGATAGGAGCAATTCTCGATCTGAGAGCCGGGAGCCCGCCTCCCATTGGGCTTTCAGCCGTGACAACTTGGTTGTCTTTAAGACACCTTGTGACAGCTTGGCTGTCCGGGTGTCTGCGATAGCCCAATTGGTAGAGGCGTTGGCAATGATAGTCGAGATTCCTGGTTCGAACCCAGGTGGCAGAATTTTTCCTTCCATTTTTTAATTGAAAAATTTTTAGCTGTGAATAATGTTGTTGAGGTTCAACGACGTCGGAGGGTTGAATTTGGTACACCACCGCCAAAAGGGTAACAATAACAAAACTCCGAGTTTGAAGCCAAAGGAACAGTGAAAGATGTGTTAAAAGATCGGTGCGGAAGAAAGAGTAGTTCCATTGATAACGAGGGTGTTGATGTCTTTTTTGCACGATGCCCAAAGAAGTCAGTGAGGCAATGCTCTCGTGAAATTGGTATCGTCAAATCCAGTGTTCATCCAGCACATTCCATCAATGATATTCCATTAGCTACAATCCAGTCAGTATGTCGATCTAGTCAACGTCGGTGTTGGGAGTGTACTGTGGCAGAAAGTGGACATTTTGAACATGTACGGGCTTAAGGCAGTTTAAGGAAAAAAATACAAAAAAAAACTTATATTTCTATCTGTTTTCGTTGCTGATTTATAACGTTTCAAAGAGTGTATACAGCAATTTTGGTCACCCTGTATACAGATGAACGACTATAAGCCTCCTTTGACTTCTACAATGAAAGGATTTTTGCAAAACAGCATTTTGCAATTTCCAGGTACATGCTACAAAAAATCATTCTTTCTACCGATATATATCCGATTTCTCGTATGAAATCTACCATGCAATCTAGAAGCAGCTCAACAATGCTCATAACTGGATGTGCCGAACATGTGTTCTAAGCACGGTCTATAGATATTCATGGCCATCGAGTTTCGGCCATTTTCCATTGTTTCGAGAAGCTAAGGAAAACAGATCGCGCCAGGTGCCGCATAGATCGCACCAGGGCTGACCGTGACCTGCGATAGAGATTTTTCATTGAAACTGAAAATGAAAGTAAAGTTTCTGTCTGTCGATAGGGCGGCGCTGCAGGCGTTTTTGGGCCGATTGTACATAGAGCACCAATTTTCAATAGAGTTCCCGCCCTATTGGGAGCTAGAGACTTTAGCTTCATTTTAACAATGGAGCTCGATGACCATGAATATCTATAGACCGTGGTTCAAAGTAATTACTATACGAATCCAGACACTTCTGAGTACGGCGAACTCCAATCAATTTAATTGGCAAATTATTGTCGAGATAAGCTCTTATTTCTCGGCGTTTGTGTGGCTTTCTTCGATCGATGTCATCTTCATTCAAGGGCTTATAATAATCTTGGGTTGAAATATTTCATTATTCTGTTATAAAAATCCATAGAGAATATCTTTTAAAGTGTGTATACGTTCATTGGCCCCTATGTATAAGGCATGTTCAAATGAAAATGATTCGGGCTGTAGCGCGTGAGCACGTGAGTGCGCAGACACGAGGCAAACGGGTGATTGTTGACGTATCGTCTGCTTGTTCTGATAAGCACTGCTGTGGGAAGTTACGTTAGGCTTATGCTCGTATTTCGTTTGTGTTACAATGGAGCCTCCTATTAAATTTCCGTCCAAAACTGACCAACGAGCGGTGATAAGGTTTCTGACAGCTGAGGACATTCCACCAGTTGACATTCATGCTCAGATGTTAAATGTTTATGGAGAAGCATGTGTCTCGAAAGCAACCGTGGTGCGTTGGGCCAAAAATGTTTCATGATGGTCGCCTGGAAACGGCTGATAAACCACGTCCGGGCCAAACAAACGTGGTCATCACCGATCAATTGAAGACAGACATGGATAAGTCAATTCGTGAGGACAGGCGGATCAGCATACGGTCACTTGCGAAGGATCACAACGTCAGTATTGGTTCCGCATATGCTGTACTGAAAAGCCTGGGATATGGCAAGGTCTGCTGTCAGTGGGTACCCCGGATGCTCACGGAAGAGCACAAAGGGCTGCGTTTCGGGTGCTATTTGGATCATCTGGAACGTTACAGTCCTGAGGGGGAAGCGTTTTTGAAGAAGATTATCGCGGTAGATGAGACCTGGTGCCATTATTGGGAACTCTCCTGGAAGGTATCCACAATGCAGTGGACGCATCCATCGTCACCACGGCCCAAAAAATTCAAGTCGCAAAGTTCGGCCGAGAAGGTTATGCCAACGGTCCTCTGCTTTTAGAGTTTATGGAACCCAAAACCCGTACTAATGCTATCGCATACACCAAAACACTGCAGAACTTTCGTCAAGCTGTGAAAAACAAGCGTCCTGGTAAGATCAGTGATGGGGTGATCCTCCTCCAGGACAAT
The DNA here is from genome assembly GCA_023313115.1 of Rhysida immarginata. Lineage (NCBI taxonomy): Eukaryota > Metazoa > Arthropoda > Chilopoda > Scolopendromorpha > Scolopendridae > Rhysida > Rhysida immarginata. Next base: position 5,897,778 of record JAHWFO010113004.1, on the reverse strand, counting down.
GCTAGGCCACATGTTGCGAGACTGGTGCAGGAAGCAATAACCAAAATGCGGTGGCAAGGCACTGAAAGGTCGACGATTCGCCAATAATATGAGGTTATGTTCGGGCATGCTTCAGAGAGCAGCAGAAAACAGACTTTTTTGCGGAGGTATTAGCCGATTGGTGCCCCAGTGGGAGTCCTGTATTGCGGCAGGTGGAGATATTTTTTAGGACTGCGCGTCTACAATAATGACTATAAGATGTTCTTCTTTCATATAAACAAAGGTATATATTAATACTTTCATTTAATCCGTCTCAGTGCCCTTTGAATCACTTTCATTTGAACATGCCTTATACTTCTAACATATTACTTCTAACATGCCTTACAGAGCTATTCAAAAATAATAGTGTAATAGTAAAGCTGATTTATTTTTTATTGAACTGACATACAAAAATCATATTGATATGAAATGTAAAAGAACTATATAATTTTCATATGGAAATTACAAAAGTTTTATATGAGCACGCAGGTGACAGGCTGATGTCTGAACGATAATCCATTTCCTCCCTGATGCATCCCAATGTATCCTCGGTTATCAGCTCTATTGCACCAGATATGCGTACCTTAAAATCTTCCACTTGTTGTGGTAATGAGGGAACATCCTTAACGTATCCATACACAAAAAAATCGCAGAATGTTAAAGGTGATCGTGGAGTCAGAGCAGAATCGGCAAATCATAATTCCCGGCACGAGCGATCTAGCGTCCTGATAGGGTGGCATTCACAGGGTGGCCTACACAGGCACACACATACACTCACACACACACACACACACACACACACACACACACACATGAAAAATTATGTAGTCCTTCTATCAATTCATATGCATATGGTTTTTGTATATGTCGGTTCACATTTGAAAAAAAAAAAAATTAAAAATACACCAGCTTTACTTTTGAATAACCGTGTATGCGACGATGTTTATAAATTAAAAATAATTTTAAAAAGGTATTACATTATTCCGGAGTTTTTAAAACGTATGTAACAACTCAGTGTAAAACAGCGCTAAATAGGAGAAATAGAATTCGTTGATATTCTTTTCAATCGCAAACATTTTGCCTCACCTTAAGGAATTCTCTGATACCTGCAGTTTGCTTTCACACATACCCGCAAAAGCAATTAATTAAGTCGCCCTTGCACATTTTTGTTTATTGTTGTTGCTTCATCAGATGATCACTATTGCAACCTAATTTTATCATTTCTTCATCTATTAGATTGGCTTGATTCTTCCGGAGAAATTTTGCTTAGACTGGCTTGTAATCCGCGCTTAGTCCTGAGAGAGAATGCCGAATTTATCTCATCGCTTTCTTCACCGTATGAGTACATGGATCCGAACAGGGCTTCGCATGCAACCACAACCTCGGGAACGAAAACGGACGAAGTCGTACAGCACCGGATCATCCACATGCCAGCGTCCTCAGCTCTTGTAAGCAGTCACAACAAGGAAGATACGTTGGAAAAATTTTTACGCCATGTAAAGATGATAAGAATCACCGACGCTTTTGGTCGCTGTTGGTTAGACACAGCTGATGAGAAGGAGACACAGCATTTTCCCATGCGTGTGAAGGACTTTCACACGGCGCACGATTGTAATCTCTTTACTTTCCATAGTTGCTTATTTGTCCAATATTGTCGCTATTTCGAGACGAAGAAGACGGCTCATCTTATAGCGGATTTGGATACATCCTGGATTAATATGGTCAAAAGCAGAGGTAAGAATAAGAAAAAAAATATTATCTTCTTTAATATACGTGCATTGTATACCAGAATTAAAAAAGCAATATGAAAGCAAGCCCCCCCCCCTCTTCCCTAGATTTGTCCGATCGCAGGGTGTGATCCGCATTACATTCCATGGGGCAAATTAAAAACGACTGTTCTTATAATTTATATCAGCTATTCATGAATTATTATCAAGTATTAAAGAAGCTGATTGAAAAGTATTGCAATATTGTACTTGTATTCTGTTAAAAAGTCTCATATACTGTAAGTTTTTCTGTGTTTCCAGTTTACCTTCTCAAAATGTCACCATAGACTCACCTTCATTTAATGATTTCGACACCGAAAAGATGAACAGTTAAAACTGGATAATTAGGAATATTTTGCTACATGAGTTTGAACTTGGTCTAAAGCTGGGAAAGCAACACAAAGCGTTTGTCAAGCGAAAGGATTCCTTGGACCATAGCAATGCAATTAGATGCTTCAAGAAATTTCGCTCAGGTAACAGTAACCGTGGCGATCAGCCGGCCGTGAACGTCAGTGGAATCCGAAAAAAAAGACGCCAGTACTCGAAGAATATCAGCTGTCTTAAGGCCGGTTCACATTCAGCGACTTCGCGGAGTGAAGCGTTTTCCCGAATCCAGTTGTTTGCTAAGCGTCACAAAGACGCGCGTGTTAAAATGCGGAGTTGTTTCACATTCAGCGGGAACGAAACGGGGAGCTAGGCGAACTTCCTTCTCTGTTTTCAGCCTGCGTCCTCCCCCCCCCCTCCCCAGCTATGCGAACTCCGCTCTGATTGGTTGTTCGATCAGTTTTTCTTTCATCCAGTCTCTGTTGCTTTCTAGACATCATGTATATATATCGTGATAACATGACTTTCTTGCCATCGTGTACATGTATATATTATATTTTTTTATTAGGAAAAGTGATAGAAAACGAGACACACGTGCACAGAAAACACGCTATCGGCGAATTTCATTATGGCAGACTTGACTGGCGGAAGTGGGTTAGAAACAATTGCTAAGAATTCTGGGACTGGAGAGATGCTCACTCGTAGCTGATTGGCTGCACATTAAGAGCGACTTTTGAAAATTCGAAAACCCGCGCCGTTGTCGGCTCTAACCCGCTTTCCGTCGGGAATTCGCTGAATGGGAAACGGCTCCGGCAGTCAAAATCGCGTCTAATGCGCCAGACACGGCGATTTAGACGCGAAGTCGCTTAATGTGAACCGGCCTTTAGGCATGTATAGACCATTATGGTTCTTCGTTTTCATGACTACGCTAAGGTCTGCCACACAGCCCTTCATAAAACGACGCATTCAAACAAGCTGCCAAGTGAAAGTGTGCACGGAACTCCTAGGAAACCCGGGCGATATTCGTTTCATAAAAATAATTGTTATGTGCGATGAATAATGCGTTTATTTTCATAATCCTAACAAAAAAAACAAAACAAAAAAGAAACAGTGGTTGAGTCCGACCGCCAGTTTGGAAATACGCTAGCATGCTGCAGATCAAAGAAAAGAAGTCTGTATTGATTAGTATGAGGACACAGAATGACGAAACCAACCGTAATGGTTGGAAGACCCGCGAATCAATCAAGGATGGTTTTTCATCCTGTAACTAAACTGAGTGGGGCATATATCAGTCCGTTGGAACTGAGACGCGTAGCGCCGAGAAAAGATTGTTAGAGATTGAGCGCTTGGGAGGTTATTTGAAGCACGTAGCGCTGAGAATGATAAATGCACTAGGTGACGTCAGTCTCTCCGACCGGTAGTCTTTCTCGTCGGCTACGCTCAGACCAATCACGCACATATTTTTTCCCTTGATCTGCAGCATATTTGGAAGTACGCATCTGGTGCTGCCGCCAAACATGGGCGCCTGGAGCACAAGGTGTTGCTAAGCGTCTAGTATACTTTTGAGTTGATATTGGTATACTACGAATTTGTTTCAGACAGTCCAGGCCAACTCTGAACAGCTGGATTTGATGTATGTCTTATTGATGTACCGGTGCTGTTTAACAGAAGATGGGCTCTCCTATAGCATGACAGCGCGAGGTCACATAGCGCTCAAATGACCCGGGGAAACTCCTAGGAACTTTAGGAATCGAACCAGCCACAACTATCATATTTTCTGAACTTTAGCAACAATCAGCCTACTATTTGCTCCAGTAGAAGGCCTACTTCCCTCGTGGGTTGCACTTCAATCAGAAGGAGGTGGAAGCTGGGGTGAAGAAGTTATTCGCTTGAAAGGACATGAGCGCGGGTTTGAAGAAATTGCAGAAAGAGCGCTTAGGAAGATGCAACAGGATGGACTCTATTATGAATGCTAGAAATAAATTGATGAAAATATTGCAAAACTTTCACTTAAACACCTTTACAATTTGGCCTTGTTAAAGAAATACTGTCTTAATTTATAACATGTCATTATGGATATCATATGATCGTTAAGAATTGATTAATTCCTGTAGTTTGTATTTTTCATATTTTGTTTCTTTGATTTCTTGGTATACAAAAAAGTAATTATAAAAGTATTAGTAAGATAATTTGGTTAACAATTACCTGTGAGGAAGCTGGTGTACGGAAGATTTTATTTTATTCTATTTGTGATGATTTCTATTTATTCTTTTCTCAATTTCCGTTCATTTATACTCGCCGCCACGTAAGTTGAACGATCTTTTTGACATGCCCACTAAGTCTTTCATGATCTTTTTGACATGCTCAACAATATGCTTTTTCTGGATTCTACCCATGATGCACTTGTTCTACTATAGTAAAGGCGGAGATATCGTTGAAACGTGGAAAGCCTATTAAAAGGCATAATATAAAACAAATTGCCTTCGAGTAGACTATTCTGCGTCATTTTTTAATTTATTAATTTCATATATCTATTAAAAAATAAAAAAAGGAAAATAGGAACTAAATATAAATACGAAAGCAATGTTTCGAAAACGAAAGCGGATGTTTCATGGAATAGCTAAGCGATTTATTTCCCGTTAGCGTCTATTGGCTGGCATTAGAAATGACGTCATCCTCTCGTTCAACTTAGGTGGCGATGACTATAAGTTCATTTTCTTTAGTTCAGTCGACGTGTCCTCTAAGTATTTCTTGGGTAATAGAAGTTTCATTTTTATTTATTTAGATGAACCGAATTCTTCCAGCAATGTATGTGGACTCTTTCGCTCCTGCTGGTATAGCCGAGAGAACATCGCCACGATGTACCCTCTTCTGAAATCTGGAGACAGACTCGAATATTTCAGGGATTTGTATAGCCACTACGCCGTGTACGTCGGAGCGACGGGGAACAAGGAGTCTGTGCGTCACCATACTATCATCCACCGCACCGGAACCTTCGCGCAAGCAGGCATCTCACTCGGATCTCCCTGCGTGCACGGTCAGCCTCACGCAGACTGTAATTTGACCATAAAAGAGGACGGACTGGAGAAACCCTTGGGGCGGAGGGGAAAGGTGAGAATCAACAACGGCTTAGATGTAGTTTGGTCGCCGCTCGATGGAACGGAAATCGTGGCGCGTGCCCGCCGCGCGTTGAACAATTCCGAGGAACAGGGCTATGGCCTCCGAAATCGCAATTGCGAGCATTTCGCTAACGATTGCCGCTACGCAGTCAAAGTGAGCCTCCAATCGATCAGCCTTTACCTCTTGATGTACGGTTATATAGTTTCGAAAATGTTATTAAGTTTAGTTAAATTCATAATACACATGATTAACCCCTCGAACCCGACGTGGGAATACATAACTCGGACAGTCATACCGGGCTTTGAAGCTATCGTTGCTCTTTACTGTGTTTACAATTTTCATAAGTCCTTATCTTCTTTCTAATGACAAGAAAAGGCGTTTCTTTTTTCTGGTAAATGAAAGGAAAATTCGTTTTTCAAGATATTTGAAAGTTAGTACTGTAAATGTATGTGATGACGTTGTAAAGATTAATTTTCGTGTGAACTTTTTATCTGTCTGCAAATGCATATTGCCAAAACCAGCAAGACCTTATGAAAGTTGACTTGGTAACCTGTCAACAGTGGATTCTCATATAAGCAGCAAAGTTCTGCAGTTCTCAAAGACAAGCAAAGTAGCTCTATAAATTACGTATAGTTTGCAGTACCAGGGACAGTCAAATGGAAACGATCGGTGAGGATTTGCCGACGCGAAAGGAAATATCTGAGTGTGTCACAAGTCGTCGTTATTGGCGACAAACTTCTTCCATTGTGTCACAAGTCTAGGTGTCACGTGGATTTCGCAGAGTGAGACAAGAAAAGCGGGAACATATAATTAAAATAAAATTCTTTATTCATGACAAATTTTAAGTTGTAAAGCAAAACACAAAAGTACGAAAATGATGAAAGTCACTTTGATTGCGCACAGTGGAAGATTAATTAACTTAGAATGAAGATCAAATGAAAAAAAACTATAAAGCTCCAAAAATCCCGTTGAATTAATGTTGCTGCAGTTCCCAAGAAAAGAAAACGTAGGGCGTAACCCCTGGACGCCTCTGTAACGAGATATATTTATCTTTGAAGGTAAATAAAAAACTCCGAATCTAACTCCTGGATCCGTGCAAAAATAGTTCGACCGAAGCCAAAACTCTTCTAGTTGCTGCGGATGAACACATGACGAATTCCGGCCTCGGATAAATTCCTCGTCGAGCAATTCTTAACTTTGTAGATAACTGCGCTGGTAGCCAATAAAATAAGACGAGACGCATACATTGCCGCCTCCTCTGAATGCTTCTCCAAATGATATCGTTTATCTTAGACGACACACTCCTGAACAATCAGCCTGGAGATTCTGATCCGTAAAGCAAATAACATCCGGGTGTCCAAACACACAAATACACCCTTCGTGGATTTGCCCAGCGTAAATCAAAAACTCAAAACAATAATATATTCACTATCACTGCACCACCAATTCATGAGGTACAACCAGACCACAAAACACAAACACTGCTATATACCGCACACCTTGTGTTATTTGAAATCTTGCACTCACAACACTTGATTCATAAGATACACTTTCTTTTGGAGAAAAGAATGCACTTTCGCCTTTCAACGAAATATTCGAGCTTCACAGGAATAGTTAAGCTACATCAGCTTAACTCTCGAATTAAGCACTTTAGATTCAACAATACATAGAAAGACACTTGGCTCCTTTAAATTTAACGTCGCAATGATAACAGAAATATTGGAAACCACTCCTAACTTAGTCGGAATAACTTTATTTCTGAAATCACTAAAATAGATTGATACGACCAATAACACACGAAGCACAACACTTGGTCTCTTAGACCTTAATGACGCAATAATAGTTGAATTATTATAAAATACCCTTATCTTGGTCGGAATAACTTTATTCTGTACACACTCAAGTAGATTAATACGACCAAATAAACACACAGCACAACACTTGGTCTCTTAGACCTTAATGACGCAATACTAGATGAATTATTATAAAACACTCTTATCTTGGTCGGAGTGACGTTAATCGGGAAGCACTAAAATATATTGAGAAGACCAATTAACTATATATAGCCATATGAGATAAAATACAGAGAAAGAGCATGGCACTTGCTGCTTTGCTTTTGGCTAAGATAGTAAAGTAAGTCATTCTGATAAACACTTCCGCGTACGTGCATAAGACCCAATCGCATACTCAAAGAAGAACACAGTTCTCGGCACTTAAATTTCTCCTGCTAAGAAAAATCTCATCATATGCGCAGGGATAAATCCTCCCGTTCCATGAATACAGTACGCACTCAACGAGAAAGGATAAATTCCTACTGCGTCTTCCCCTTCGCAGAGTCCAACCAAATCCGGCTGAAATAATCTTTGAAAGATTTCTTGACGGCGGAAATGCCCGGCTACATACAGTAACGTCAGTGTTCTGCTGAAGCTACTATGTAGACTCCGACAAATGTCCCGTAAAATAAGGGTCTTACCGTTTCGTTGAGCAACTTGACGGGTAACCGCTGTTTCTCCTTCTCCTGACGGGGACTGTCCATCAGCTCCTTTCGTCGTCGCCGGGGTAGAGGGAAGTGCGTCGGTCTTTCCTTCTCCGTTACTGTTTGCAATTTCTCCCGCGACGAAAATGATGGCCCGCTCGATAATCGTTCTCAGGCGGCTCTCCCATTCGGTGGAAAAGATTAATTCTGGACCACCTTCCTGCCTCGGAAACTCCGGTTCCTCAACGTCGAAAACGTTTTGCTCGCCGGCTGCGTTCAACGTTCCTCCGTCGTCGCGTCCGTAGCTCTGCAAAGATTTTGTCGTCGTCGCCTGCAAACCGTAGTTCGGCGAAAACTTCCTTCTGGCATTAAAGTCGCTACGGAGCTTTTTACGAGGGCATTGACTCTGCGCCTTATCGTGCTGAACAGGAGTACACGACCTTCTCGGTCGCCGACGGTAGCTTTTCTTTCTTCTCTTTTCCCTCACGCTCACGTGTTTCGGAGCGGCTCGCTCGACGTCATCGTCGTCACCTACGTCGTTTCTCCCCGACGTCCTTGTCGGTCGCCGACGATATCCACGTGACACTAGGAACGAAGCCAATATTACATTGAGGTCTGGGTCCGAACCAAACAGCTGCAGCTCCTTTAACATTAAACATATGCAACTTTTTCAACATGTATCGTTTTGCATAATTTTACATAAGTGTGTGCTGTTTTGTACAGTATAATTTTTTGTTTGTGCAGCATTAGTTCAAAATATTAATGATAACCCCCGCTCCCCCATATTTAAAATTCGAAATTTTAAAACACTCGATTTCGATAGTGCTTCGTTGGTGCCGGATTGTGCAGCAAAAACTTTCGCTTGTGCAATAATAGTTTCGGAGGCTCATGGAGAGGGGGCAGGTTAATAGTCGTATAATTTTAAAAGTCGGAGATACAAGATAGAAAAATTTTTTGAGAGGGAGAGATTGTATTAAAATACTTTAAAAATTATCCAATTATTTCTTTTTTAAATAAAGAGTAAGTTTGCTTTTTTTAATGAACCACGCGTCCAAACTTTCTTCGGCACTACATTCACTTGAAAATTATAAATAAATAAAAAAAGTTTTGAAGGGGTTATTGTGATTTTTGTGTTCTTAAAGTTAAATTCTACGGAAAACTTCGCCTCTATTTTTTTTTAATCAAAGGCAATGAAGGCAACATTTTTTTTCATTTTACCTAATATTAATTAAGAAAATTACGTGGGAATATTGAAAATTTGCACTGTCCTACTCTCGATGCTCTTGAAGAAATCTTACTAGATCCCCACCCCCTAGTAAGACTATGTGATTAGTTTTAAAATGAATCAGAAATCTACATTTTAATACCTTCGTTAAGGGTTGTGTGGGGGGGGGGGGTAACTAATTTCTCTGACCAAGTAATTTTTAGGGGGAGGGATTGAAATATGACCAACACAAAAGGAATGAGGAGGGGAAAAACTAATCGCAAAATCTCGTTAACCTTTTAGCGTGCCTGATGCATTAACAATAATCTGTTTGGGTGAATAAAAACACAAACTGACAGAAACTTCGGCATAGATCCTTTCACAGTAAGGAGCACGACGTCGCTGGCTCATGCGCTGTTCTGCTTCCGGAGGGCAAAGGATGCAGGGAAAGATTAGATAACGAATGCATCGCAAACGCTAGCGTTATGCCTAACAACGAAAAAAATACGTGTGTGCTTTAAGAGAAAGATTTAATACAACTAAAGAAGGTCGATTTTCATCTATTAGCAGGGAAATACAAATTAGATATTCAAAAAACATGTACAAAAATGATTCTAATTCAAAAAATATCGGAGTTACAAGAAGAAAACATGACAGGGGGTAGATAGTAGATAATGTTACAACAGATCATGCTGCTGTCATTCATCTCCGTTCGCTGTTCAGTGAAGTTAAGCAATCTTTGACGCGGCCAGTCACTGGTTGGGGGACAGCTAGTGGCTTGACAGACCTGTTGCTGGGTGAGAAGGCTTCTGGGACCAACATCGAGGTAACACGGTTATGTGAGACCCGTCATTGGACCAAAGCTGGATGCCCAGCAGCTGAGGGGGACTGTCACTCGCTGGACCCCTACCAGTGATTTTATTTTTGTACTCCCCGTGCTTCGGAGGCCACGTAAAGCCGTAGGTTCCGGCTACTACTGTCATGTCGTAGCAGTTGTTATTATAACTGGGATGGCGCAAAATTCCTTATAGGAATATGCGCCCAGGCCATCACTCAAGCGATGATCTACCCTCTGTACTTAAAGAAGAACTCTCAAGATATTAGTTTTTCTGATCATTGGGTACGTTATGAAGTACTCAATGATCAGAAATTAAATAATCTGCCTAAACAGGGATTTATAGACATCTATAAATATTTCCGTAATGACAATGCATCCACATTTAAGGCATTTGATAGAGCCGTTAAGCATACTGATGCAGGAAGCATTTAAAGAATAAAAATATTTTACAGCAGTATAATTTTTTAACCCATAAATTGAACTAGTGTTTATTTATGGGAAATCTAAAAAAAAAACCAAAGCGTGTTTTCTGCTTTAGCAGCTGCATTTCGCTGTTTTGTGCAACCGTTTTTAATTTTCTTGCCCTTCGGAAATTCTATTGCGCGCGCGCGCATCTCATAATCGCATTTAGCGTGAAATCGTGTATTGCAATTCATGGCTCCTTCGCACTTCCTGTGACGTCACAACGAGCGGAAAAATGGCGTCCGTCACGCGGGGAGGGGGGGGGGGAGTGGAGGAGAATGATAGTTATTCGGATAATTATTAAGTTTGGTGAAGTCCTATTCGTAAAACATCAAGAGCTTTACGCATTTTGTAGCAGTTGGAGGAATAGAGCAGAATAGAGCATTGCTCTTCACTCTCTGACGGCTCGTTCTGCTTCTCAGACGCTCTGGAGTTAGCAAATTCGCAGATTTCGTTTTTAGTAACCCTATCTACAATTCGAGCTGATACAGGGTGTTTCTCGAATAACGTATACAAACTGGGGGGGGGGGGGCGGCGATAGAGGGATCAAATCTAAGCAACATTTCCCTTTTTCGTTTTTTTTTCTTTGGGGGATTGTGTTTGAGATAAAAATATTGAAATCCCATTATGGGATTATGAATCAATCCATACTACATTTGTGCGTGGCCGTCAATATCGTTTCCGTGTTAATGTTTGGTCTGGGATCATCGAGAACCATCTGATGGACCGTACATCCTGCCAAACCAACTGAACGGACAAATAAACATGATTTTCCTTAAAGAAACATCACCAAAATTGCTCGAAAATGTGCCTTTGAGCATTAGAAGCAACATGCGGTTTCAACAAGATGGTGCTCCAGCACATTTCTCCCAGCCTGTGAGAGAGCACCTAAACCAAATCTTTCCCCAGCGATGGATAAATAAATAAATAATAAATAAAAAGCTGACGTTTCGCACAGAATTGGATCCCGAACAATGGCGGAAGGTTACGTAGCCCGATGAAAGCCGATTTACTCTCTTCCAACATGATGGTCGCATCTGAGTTAGAAGGGAAGTGCATGAAGCAATGGACCGTCTGTACCGTACCCACTGTTCAAGCCTCTGGAGGAAGCATTATGATCTGGGGTTGGTTCTGCTGGGCTGGACTAGGCTTAGCACATGCTGCAGCAATGAAATAAAATTTCCAGAGTATATGACCTACTGAGTGACCATCTTCTACCCTAAATGCAGTACTTCTTTCCCGAAGGTGATAGTATTTTTCAGGATGGCAATGCTCGGATTCATCGAGCTCACATTTTCAACAACTGGTTCCAAGAGTATGCGGATTCACGCACTTGAAGTGGCCTCCGCAAAGTCTTGGCTTCATTGAGAATTTGTGAGATGTGCTAGAGAGGTCATTGAGAAGTGAACCGACTCTTCCTTCATCACTGGATGATCTTGGCGGGAAATTGATATTAATGTGGCTAAAAATAAGTGTCAAGACCTTCCAGGAGTTTGTACAATCAATGCCAGGACGACTGCGTGCTGTCATTCGTGCGAAAGATGGCCCTACAAAATTTTAGTGCGTGCGACTTATTTTTTTGGCCAGACAGGGTATTTATTTGTTTATTTACTTATTATTTCTTATTTAATATCTGTTATTTATTGTATTTCAGAGTTCTTATGTCTCGTCCTTCTCTCCTACATCCGTAAATTGTTGCTGTATATACTCATGTATAAGTCGACCCCCCAATATTTGACTCCCAAAAGTGGAAAACAGCATGACTCGTGCATAAGTCGATGGATAAAAGGAAATTTTATGAACACTTAGGTTTTTTTATATATAACACAGCTGTAACAAGACTTCATTGTCAGTCTCATATTCGTCATCCACATTGTCTTCCGTCTCGGTTTCATCGACCTCACTCTCCTCATTGGACTCTTCATATAGCCTATCATCTTCAGTTTCATCTAATGCGTTATTAAATTTGCCACATTTCAAAAATGAACGGCGAACCATTTCCGCAAGTTGAATATCCGGCTTCACCAAATTTCCGCCTTTAACAACGTGCTTTCCCGGAGCATATCCACTCTTGCCATTTTTTTGCTCACATGAACCTTAAATGGCTTATTTAGGTACACATTAAGTGGATGTAAGATCGATGTGAGGCTACTCGCTCCCGCCCTTCCCCCAAAACGGAATGAGAAAAAACCCAGAATTCCCTAGAAATCGCGAAAAAGCTGAACATCAAATGCTCGCTTGATGTGTAATTTACAGACGACTAATACGATAATTCTATAAAACATTAAAAATAATTCATGAAAAATATCAAACATATCTTGTACATTTTTGTCTACTTTTCTTTTGTTCATACCTTTTTGATTGAATTTTGAATCATTTCTTTGGTAAACTGAAATTCAGAAAAATCTGTTTCTTTCTTCTTAAATAATACCTATACTGCCCGGCACGGAAAAAAAAGGAAACAAGCGCATGCGTAAAGTAGGTGATTATCGATTGTAGATGTCTGCTTCATTCAACGTTCTGAACCATGGCGGCCTCATTCTAGTCTGTAAGTCTGTTTGCTCAAGAACAAATATAAAAAGTCAAACTAAAACTTTAATTTATATTGCTTTTAACTACGAGGGCATCCCAGAAAGTAATGCACCACAATTTTTCTCTTCCACAATTATTTATTGAACACAATGAAACTAATACACACGAAAGAATGATGTTTCTTCTACACTCCCTAATTTTCCACATAATCTCCGTCCCGTTCTAGGCCTTCCTCCAGCGAGTCACAAGGGCTTATGCGCCCTATCGGTACCAGTCCTTGTTCTGTTCACGCAGTCCTGTCTTCACTGTACGAATCACCTCTTCGTCATCCTCAAAATATCGTCCACGAATGGCATTCTTCAATGGCCCAAACAAGTGATAGTCTGAAGACGCTAAATCAGGGCTGTAGGGTAGATGGGGTAACTTTATCCAACCCTGTTTCGTGATGTGTTCCGACGTCCTCAAACTGGAGTGAGGGCGAGCGTTATCGTGTTGAAGCAAACAATCAGCTGGGTTGTTATGGCGCCCAAGTCGCTGGAAGCCCTTTGAGTTTGGTTAATGTGTTCACATATGCCTCAGAATTATTGGTGCTGCCTCTCGGCATCACATCAATGAGTATTACACCATCACGGTCCCAAAACACAGTGATCATGACCTTACCAGCAGAAGCACTTGCTTTGACTAAAAGCTTTACATCAGTGCGAGAGCTGGTTCACTAAGTGGCGATTAAAGCTGAATGTCAAAAAGTGCAAGGTCATGTTTATCACTCGCAAATGCAAAAACCCTCTAAAGCCCCTCTTCTTATTTGGCAAGAAACTTGAGTGGGTAAAAAGCTACAAATATCTTTCTGCCATGATCGACTCCAAACTAAATTGGAACGACCAAGCCCAATACGCGCTCAACAAAGCAAAGAAAGCGAGGTTCTGTTTGATTGCACTTCTGGGACGAAACAGCGCTCTTGGTGTGGATAACAAACTCTTGATATACAAGGTTGTGATTCGTACTATTTTACTTCATGAAATGCCTGCTTGGGCTTCTATTTGCAAATCTAGGTGGAAGGATCTCTCGGTTCTCTTCTATTTTCCAAAATATTGCTCTCCGGTCCATTGCCCAACTTGACAGAAGAGTTGCCAACAACCACTCTATCTATGAGGATTTGGGGATGACCCACATAGGCACCTTTGTCCAGACTCTTATGAAGAACATGCTACCCAAGAAGGAGAATCATGAAAACACCCTAGTTTCTGGTATCCTGGACCACCCACTCGTTGTTAAGGGTCCCCTCAGGTTTCGAAGACACCGCCATATCCTGGATGTCTGCTTTGATGACGTTAACAAGGCCGTCTTCCCCAACTATTGGATCTTTTAGATCCTGCTGATTTTTGGGGACTCTATTCGTCAATCTACAATCTGACTCTCGTCCCTTCTTGGGACTTATTCTCTGGAGGACTAAAGAGGTTCATCAGGCTTCTCTCCCAGTTCAGTGTACCTCCTCTGGTTTACTCTTTGGGCGAGCGTGCAAAGTGAGCTGGCTCCTGGACCATTCGCGTCTTTCTTTTCACTACACTGTTCGATTGTCGATTGTCATTTTAAAGTCATATCTTCCACAAAAAAATAGATCTATTAAATTAATCACACAATTATAAATAATTGTTTGAACTTATCTTATTTATCTTAACAAATTAATTTAAAAATAAAACCGTAAATTCGCTATGAAATATTATAATATACGAATCCTTCTTTTAAAAATAACGTGAATTTAGCATGATTTTAGAAATATCATATTTAACGTAATTTTAAAGTAACATGCATTTAACATAATCGAAAATTAATAAAACACTTTTTAATTTTCTTGAATGGGATTTGAATGGAATTTCAGCACTCAGTATGTGATCTTCGTTTTCTTCATCATCCCACCAGTCGTCATCAGAATCCTTAAAAATTCCTGTTTGAATAATTATGCAGTCGAACCTCAATAAGTGGATAGCCTCGAGATCGGAAGAAAATAGCCTTGATCCGGAGTAGGGGGTTCTCGTTTAAAAAAAGTACACTACTTAAGTACTAATTAGTACTAATTGATTTAAACAGTGTCTAATGTTTAATTTAACAATATAAAATTATCATTATCACAAAACAAAAGAATATTCCACTTCTGCATTCGCATTTGTTGATGGATTTTTTTCAACTACTAATCTCACAAGTCTCCTCTCGTGCTAACTAAACAGTATATTTTAGAGAAAATTTATGTGTTGCACCGAAAGCTGGGTGTCTTCACAGAAGGATGCTCTGTACTAAACTCCGAATGACAACCGACAATCGAACAGTGTAGTGTATCTGTATTGGAGTGGAATTTGAAGCATAACTTCCATAATATCACTCTTCATAAACATATTTCAAAGGAAGCCTGATATACCCACAAAGGTCATCCACAGTATGAACGAATAAAATTACCTCCTCTTGGTGGAAGGAAATTTGACTGACGATTGTTGAGCTTGGAGTATATCACTAAATAAAAAAGCTACACACACGAAACCCAGTGATCTGACAATCGAACAGTGAAGTGTATATTTGTTCAGGTGGGACAGAAGCAGTGCTATCACGAGGCTCACCCTTCCAGAATAAATTCCAAATGAAATCAAATGAAGTAGGCAAGAAGCCTGACTAACCCAAGAGGTCTTCCACATTATGAAAAAATAATATGATTGAAGATTGTCAAAAGATTTGGGGGAGGGGGAAGGTAACATCTTTCAATAATCCGGGAAGGTGACGTTGCCAATGTCTTCAAAATTGACGTTATGGTCGGCTTTCTATATTTCGTATGCCATTTCATTTCCAGAAATCTGACCTCATACAGACTTTATATTGTGGCTATTACAAGCGGAGTATGCATGTTGCACAGACTGAAAGGTTTGGCATTAAATTATTTGTTAACCATCTTTGAAAATTCTCAGAAATCACATCTTCATGCTTATCACCGTACGAGTTCCAGATTTGAAAACAAGGCCAGCATTTTTAACTTATCTTTTCCTCCCTCCTGCGTGAATAATAAATCCTGCTCCTTTACTACAGTTTTCTAGAATTTCCTTTTCATTGTCATTTTGCCAGCACTTTTCGAAAACAGCAATTATATGAATACACGTTTCATCCAAATATACAGGGTGAATACAAAAGTCTGAACCCCCCTTTTATTTTTTGAACCGATTTTTTGAGCAGATATGTCAATTTTGATGAATCCAATGAATAGGAAGTTGTGGGTGGCCTATCCCATGGTGCACTTTTCATCATCCCAAATATGCAAATTAGAACACATTCAAAATTTATCTCAAAAACCGTAAGGGATAGAGAAAAAAAC
>JAHWFO010113004.1:5688340-5866686 GCA_023313115.1 Rhysida immarginata | reverse complement strand
TTTATTCTGGTTGGATGAGCTTTGTGAAAGCGCTGCTTTCGTCCCATCCTAACAAATGTACACTTCACTGTTCGATTGTCGATCGATTGTCGGTTTCTAATCAGTTCACTTTGGGTTTTCCACGTGTTCTCCTTGGTTCCTGCCGAATGATGAGAACTTTGCTCTCAAAAAGCGCTTCCAGGTTGTATTTTTCTGTTATTTTGTTTTTGTTATATTCTTTATTACTTTTGTTGTGGTAAAAGATCCCTTCTTTATACTTAAATACTGTATATGATTTAAATTTCAACATATATGTGCACAGGATTTTGATACAAGGTGTCCCAAAATTCCCTCCACTGGAAGAATGGTTCATCCAGAATTTGCATAAAATCATCAATCTGTCATCTGTATTGTGACAGACTAGAGTAGTCTCAACACATGCCATGCCTCGCACACGCAGCCGTACTCCTGTGCAGCAATTGACGGAGTTTGACAGAGGTCGGATTGTGGGACTTCGGGAGGCTGGATGGCCTTACCGCTACTTTGGACGTAATGTTTCTGCGGCTCGATGTGTGCAGGAGTGGTTTACAGAAGATACAAACGTAGATCTGGTTCCGCCCGCCCACGCATTGAACACCCGCTCAGCACCCACAGTCATGGCCATACCTAGGGAGGGGGGCAGCGCCACCATGTCAACTATATCTGTTACATGGGAGACCCTCCCCCCACAACAGGATTGGGCCAACCCCCCTCAGCCCCACCTCTTCCCTGTAAGTTGATTAGAGCAAAGAGTGGCTTCATCAAGTATTAGCAGCAGTAATTTAATGTGGTAGGCTAAGTTTTGACCGGTATATTTATAATTTCTTAACAGCAAAATTCTGTATTATTCCTATTTTTTCCTATGTGTCATATTTTGTTTATTTACTATGCAGACATTTAAAATGTAATTTCTGTTCATAAAACTATTTTGTTCGAAATAAATGTTTCAAAATCTTGATTGCAGATGTGTATTTATATTTTCTTAACACACCTTATACACTGTGTTGCCAGTTTATTATGAACTGTGTTGCGCCACCCCTAGCAGCTATAACAGCACGAATTCGCCGTGGCATGGATTCAATTAGCCGCTGGAAGCATTGTTTCGTGTTGTTTGCCTATGCGAATGCAACAGCTGCTCCCAGTGATGCTTATTGGATGGTGGTGATCCATGCCTCGAATAACTCGTTCCAGCTCATACCAAAGATATTCGATTGGGTTCAAATTTGGTGACTGTGGTAGCCAGAATAGTAACTTGAATTCATTATCGTGCTCCTGGAACCATTCCATGACGATACGAGCCTTGCGACACGGAGCAGTGTCCTGCTGGAAGTATTCTTCCGATGGGCAAAACACTGTTCAAATAGGCTTTACCATTAAGGCGTTGTTCTACATGTATCAGCGGACTAAGAGTATGCCAGGAAAGTAATTCCCAGACCATTACACAGCCATTACAACAGTGGCCATTTCATGCCGTTGTCTCCAAATTCTGCGTCGGTCATCTGCATGGTGCAATAGGAAACGAAATTCATATGACCAGCAGACTTTCTTCCAGTCATCGACGGTCCAGTGTTGGTGATCACGGGCAAATTGGAGACGGTTTTTGCGGTTTTGGATGGAGATCAAAGGTACCTGGATTGGCCGTCGGCTGTTGTAGTCCATCCTTGACAATGTACGGCGTGTAGTGCGTTCAGAGCTGTTATTCTGGGGTCCAGTGTTGTACTCCATGGTTAGTTGAAGAGTCGTGACGTTTCTCTTCGCACGAAGAACCATTCCCATCCTATGCACACAATTTGGATCGATGAGTCGTTTGTGACCACAGGCTTGTCTCTATCTGGTTGTTTTTCGGTAGTTTAACCAATTCTGGTACATCCTTGAAATGGTTGTTCGGGAAAAGCCTAGAAGACGCGCGGTTTCGGAAATAGTCAGTCCACTTCGCTGGGCACCAACTATCATCCCGCGCTCGAAGTCGCTCAGATCCTTTGTTTTCCCCATGGTGACGTCAGACCACTTGCAGGATGACAGGTGTGTTCTCGCTTTATATTGGTAGCGACTGTCATGTGACCAACTGATGACAACGGATTGCATAGTCATGAGTGTTCCTAATAAAATGGTCACTCTGTGTAGGTAGACAGCTTCATATTTGTTATAAATCTTATATCATTTCGTACTTAGTCAAGTGATATAATTATTTAGTTCTGAATGACCTTATTGGTTAAACACTGAAGATATCTGAAAAAATCCTCTGGAGTACTCATCAACTATTTAATTTCAAGAAAACTTGGATGCAAAACGAGCATACATGTATACAGTATCTGAATGTGCTCAAAGTACAACTTTTCATGTTATTTTTGATGATTTCAAAAGATTTACAAAATTAATTTGAGAAATACTCTTTTGGATTTCCTAACGTAACTTGCATAAATTTCACTTTGAGAAAAGTTGGTTAAGAACATGATTAAATTTGGCCTGACATTTAAAGAATGTTTCATTTATAATACGTGTGAACTGTCTTCAAATCCAAATGATTTTGACCATTTGAGTTAATAATTTTATTTAAAAAGCACAGAAGAAAAAATTGTTTTCATGTAACAAGCATTCTCAAGACCCGGGAGCAAAGACTGCTTTGGCACCTCGACCTTAATTGACGACCTCCCTCTTTCTCTCTCCTCTTCGTATTCAGTTTGTAGAATTAATTTAGGTAGTAACCAACCATTCGTACATAACGTTGTTCTACTTTTCAAATGGAAAATACTTTAAGAAATATTGTATATTTTGAATTTTAAATCCCAATTAAGGTCCCGTTGTTTTTGAGCAAATAAAAAAATAGAAAATTTATTTAGTTTGGCAAGGAAAAACTGCTGACATTTTTGAGCAAAAGGGAGGATTGCCAAAGCCTCTTATGCGTTCAGAGTTTGCAAATTAAGAAAATCCACAAATGATTTGAGCGCAGGAATTTGCACTGGCAGTTTATCGAACGCCAAGATTTTTCTTATCTGTAGTGAGCATTTGTCTCCTAGCAGATGGCGAAACCAAATCGTTAATCTAGATTTAGTTTGTGGAGGAAAAATCCTACATAACGAGCTCGTGGACTGCACTCCTTTTCCTGAAAAGCCAATTGAAAATTCCTTCATTCGCAGGGTTTCTCTGCCAAATAGGGAAAATAAAGGTTTCTATGTGGAGACAGTGTTTTTATTTACTAGGAATATTACCTAAACTAACATAATCTTGATTTTATAATTCGCAATTTAACTTTGAGGAAGGCTGAGTAAAAACTGTCTGACTTACGTGAAAATTCGAATTACATTGAGAGTCTGAAACGATCCTAAGTTAAGATGAGAACGGTTAGTATAAGCCTTATAAACATAAATCAATAAGTATTAACATCAATTAACCACTAAGTCCTGTTCGAAGAAAACTTATTTTGTTATACAGGGTGAGCACAGTCTTTCCCTGATTAAGAAAATTAATTTAAAAAAAGCCATGCCAGATAGATACATATGTTTCTCGTACATCTATCCTCGTTTATCACGACATCGTTTATCATTGATCCGGGTTATCATTATACCCAGGATTGCGACCCTTGTCATGTTTTTCATGGATTGATCCGTGTTATCACAGGTCGGCGAACGGTCACGACAGTAATAGCACAGAATAACAGAAGCGACACTTAAGGGATAAATGGAAAACATGCAGCGTTAAAAATATTTCGAGAATTCAAAGTGAATAATAACAAAAATATATTATTAAGCACCGGTTTTTATTAAAAAGTATTATTTTTAAGCAAGGTTGTGAAGATTTTTTATGCTCACATTCGAAAAAATAATTTGCAAAACGGGCGTGAAAGCTGAACTGATTAGGCTTTTCAATAAACAGAAAATCTCTTTCCCTAGCAGCTGCACAGATACAAGAATTAAAGATTATATCGTTGATTTGTTTTTCAGGACGAGAATATACCATTCACTGAAAATAAAATCTGAATCTTTCTTATCTCTGGGGAAAAACAAAAAAAAATAAAAAAGAGTAGAAATATTTGAAAGTGACCCATATCTGAAATCTATATGTACTGTTTCATATTTGAATATTCAGAGTATAAAGAGGTTTTTGCATTTAGTTTTAAGGCAACAAAAAAATTTCAATTTTTTTCTGTAGTCCTGTAGAACATAAGGCCTCTTACATATAAAAATACTGACGTTGAGGAAAAACTATGCTAAATTTAATAATTAAAATTCATCCAAACTAAAAAAACATTTATTGAAAATTAAACAAAATTCTATTACCCTCAATTAAATAGAACGCCTAAAATTAATTTAGGTACAATTCAATCCCATTTCCAACCATTTACAATTTAAATTCATGAATAAGTTTTAGTTTGTGATTAAAAATTAAAAACAGTTTTGCTTCTTACATTAAAAATGAATTTAAATTGTAAATTGTTGGAATTGGGGTGGAATTGTATTTAAAATAACTTCAGGAATCTCCCATGTTTTTTCAGGTTAATATAATTTTGTTTAATTTTCAAAAAAATCTCTTTTTAATTGTTTTTTTTTAATTTTTAAATTCAAGTTGAGGTGAATTTTTATTATTGACTTTAACATAACTCATCTTATCCTACCGTGTCAGTAAGCTAAATTTTGTGAACCTGCATGCTTTTGTAAATTCATTTTTCTTTTATATTTTCCATTAAAAAAAAAGCTCTTCTGCAATACTAAATGATTTGTTTTTATTCATTTTAGAACATACGTGCGTTTTACTTAATAAAAAAAAATTAAAAATCGACACAAAATAAAAAAGAAGACAGGTAAACGAGACAAACTCATAGAAATACATTGCAAAAATGTGCCTCTGCTCGTATTATAACATCACAAGCTAGCAGCAGCATGCATAGAGAGGTCCATCCATTGTGAGCATTTTAATAATTTTTTTCCGAATTTTCATTATGAATTTTTACTGTATTAATTCTAAGCGTTTTCATGAGTTTATTTTTAAGATATTGCAAAATTTAATCATAAAAACAGTCTGAGCCACGCACGGGTTATCACTAGCTTATTTGGTAGCACATTAGATCCAAACATTTCATAAAAATACATTTTGACTATATTCTGTAGGAATGTGTATAAGTTGGAAACTGAGATGTTGATAATGCGATGATTGAACTTCCGTTTCCAAGAATTATTAATAATGAGCATAAAATGATGATGCAGTGACAGAACATTAATAAGGCAGCGTCTATTGATGAGGCAAAGGAGTCACGCGTGTCTCACTTGAGCTCCCTATCAAACGTCTACACGACTGGCAAAAATTTATATGCCTGGAAAGGAAAGAGAAAGAACGAGTATTGGTCAGAGGAACTCTGCAGCTAAAATAGAAAAAGCTATACGGGCATTTGAAACATCTGATCAACGGGAGTTTCGAATAGAGCAAGAGCTTCTACGTGAAGAGCAAGAAAAACTTGGGAGTTATAATTTAATTTTTTGAGGTTCTTCTGTTTACCTACAAGTGTAATTAACCCGGGCAACGCCGGGTATCTCTGCTAGTTTGTTTATAAACCAAAAATGGCGGTGAGACTTTCATTCAATGAACGCAATTGGATAATGAAGTGTTATTGGAAAGTGGAGAATAGAAATGAGGTTTACTTCCAACAAGATGGGGCTCCACCTCACTTTCATGTCGATATGAGAACTTTCCTCGATCACACATGCAATCACACATGGATAAGACGAAGAGGAAGTGCTACAGAGTTCCTGCCTCGATTTCCCGATTTAACCCGCTCTCGACTTCTACCTTTGGGGAACACGGTAAATGCCACAAACCCACAAGCACTGACGGAATTAAGAGATCAGATTGAACATCCCATCAATGATATTCCAATAGTTACAATCCACGTGGCATGTCGCTCTGTTCGACGTCGGTGTTGGGAGTGTACTCTGGCAGAAGGCGGACATTTTGAAACATGTACGGGCTTAAGGAATAAAATACAACAAACCTTATATTTCTATCTCTTTGTTGAGTTATAATGTTTCAAAGAGTGTACGTATACATTAATTTTGGACACCCTGTATATACATTACCTAAATAACTTTCCCTGCATTTTCATTTTCTTTTTTAATTTTAGTTATTTTGATTGCATCATTTTCATGAACTTGGCTTTTATATTTTAAACCATTTTTTCATTTTTTTCATTACTGTGTGGTTAGCTCAACAATTGTCTATCATTTCTTTAAGGTTCCAGCACATTTTCTTGGTAAAAGGGTGGGTCACAGATGGGACAAATCACAGATTAATAATCTGTGGGACAAATGTGACGTCCTTATGGAGAAAATAGAAACAGGTCACGTGATTGTGTCTCCTGTCTCCTGATTGTGCGCTTCAATCGGTGACTATACTAAATTGTAGTATTTAAGAAAAAAAAACATCATGAGTCTAGTTCATGCACTTTCCATTACGTAAAAAAATATATAGCAATATCCTTTTGGAAATTTTCATGCAGAATTCTTTATTAAACATCAAAATACACGTGAAAAGCCGGGTACTGACTAAGCGAGCAGCTTCGCGAGGCAGCCTCGGCTTCAAGGTAACTGCACCAACCAGAGACAAATGAAAGTAATTACTTTCATTTGTCTCTGGCACAAACGGTTGCCTCGCGAGGCAAGCGCGAGCCACAAGCCGGCCGAGCATTTTATTACTCTCAGTTCAGACCGCACATACGAATAGCCGTTGCAGGTTCTGCGTTTACATTAGTTCATCTTGTAAAGAAAAAGAAGAAAAATTCTAATTGCTTTTGAATGAGAAAAATCTATGAATACAGATTGCAACATAGGAACAAATTAGTGAAGAATTGTGTTTCGATGAAGAAAAATTTTTATTCACGGATGTCTGGGACTGAATTTGAAACACACTGCTCACTTGTAAATGTCAAAATTTTAAGAATGACACAAATTTTATTACTTTGCCATGCGTCTTCCCTTAGCCCTCTATTTGTATATTCTACGCATTGTGAATCTCAAAATCTATTAAAAGAACCATATAATTCGATGAGCTATAAAACCTTCTCTTTCTCCATAGTGCGAGCGAGCGAGGCAAGATAGAACCGTCTTGAGTGCGCGAGGCATTCGTTTTGAGGCGCCTTTGAGCATCGATAAAAACCGACTGGCAGGGCGAAGCACGTCCTGACCGGCCGAGCATATGCCTCGCGAGGCTGCTCGCTCAGTCATTTTCAAAACAGCGCACCCGGCGGTACAGAGGGACTTTGTAACAATCGATGCGGTCAAAACAATGAACCATGCTGTTTCAACACCTCGTAGACAGAAAGCCTGATAACATAAACGTCATATATTGTTACGTCATCATTAGTCGACCATTGATAATCCTATTTCTACCAGTAATAAGCCCTTAATTTGCTCGACTAATGATGATGTAACAATATATGACGTTTCCGTTATCAGGCCTACTGTCTATACGGTGTCCAACGAAAGGAAAAACTGACCGTGTCTAGTTAAATTCCCAATTTCAATTGTTAGACATTGTTGCTAAAGAAAATTAACAATGATTAAAACTTGAAACTGGAAATTTAACTGGATACGCCCAGTTTTTCTTTCGTTGGACAGAGTATAGGTGGTGTTGGCTGTTTCCACTACTTTAACATTGATTGTCCCATCTGTGTAATAAGTAATCTGTGGGTAGGTCTTCGGAATTTCAACTATAAATTTGGCTGTCAGCATCGGCCAAGGGGGCATGATTACTGCAACTACTAAGGAGGAGCCAAACTTGGACAAGCTGAAATGCTGTTACTGCACTGGATAAAAAAATTAAATTGTCACCTAACAAAAGATATGTTTTCCGTCTCGGATTATTGTTAAATAACACTTTTATATTTTTTAAAAATCTTATATACTAAAACTCTTGTGTGTATTTATTTATCTGTAATTCTATCTCCTCCTAGACGGTTTGAGTTAGCGACTTGAAATTTTCAGGGCAGGCTTATCAATAAAGGACCTGCTCTATCGCCAAAAATCAGCCCCCTACGACCCCCCCCCTTCCCCACTTTCTGCTTTTGCTTTGTAATTCCCCTCAACAGATGGCGGGCGGGCGAAGCCGCGGGTAACAACTAATCTATATATAAATACGGCAGCACATTTTTTGTTATGCACTGTTAACGTGGACGAATATGCATGAAACTTATATGGTTGGAAAGTTCCTGTGCTCTAGATGTGTTTAATATATTTTGTTTGCGTATTTGTTCACGTTGACACAGGTAAAAAGCGTTTCAATAAAGGTAGCATTAAGGAACAGGTTGTGTACCATATTTGTCAACGTATGTAGCATTGCCTTTTTTATTGTTTTTTTTAAATAATAAATATCAAATTAACTCAAATCATTGTTGATGTTCATTTGAAAGAATTTTAACTGTTGTGTTGTTGATGTTCATTTGAAAGCATTAGAAAACCGTATAACAAATAGTCTGCAGCTTTTGAAAGTCAACCAACTGATTTCAGAACCTGAAGGCCCCCCAAGTATAATACCTATGCTTATATATAAAATCTTACCTTCAATGTACCTATACATTATTCCATAGAAACAACTGCTTAAAAATTGTTATTAACCAACTATTAAAAATATTTCTATAATTAGTAGGTAAGATTTTATGTATTTTTCGTCGTTTTCTAAGCTATTTTAAGGTTTTTTCATACATTTTGAAAGTAATATTTTTAGTTAAAAATAAAATAAATACCAATTTTGAAGTTTCTGATTTTTAATTATTTTTTAAAAATTTTGTTAACACTCTTTCTTTAGTAACAAAAAAGTTATCGATTTTTGGTCCGAAACAGACCTTAATTTTTCACAGTGGGACGGAGGGAGAGACGCAGAGATAGGGAGGGACAATTTAGCTTAAATATAAATATTATATTTAGATAATAATTCGATAGATACATTAAAAGATACCTTTATATTGCTCTAATTATTCCGAGAAATTTTCAAAGTTTTCATTGCGGTGAAATGAATCGGGAGTGTCAGAAATGTCATGCAAAGCATTTTGGATATTTATTGTGTTATCTATTTTTCATTCTTCAAAGTCTATTAATAAGCAAGATTGAGGCTAGAACAATTACACATAATTTTTTTCTCAGAAATGTAATCGAATTTCGATCATTGGGGATCCTAGTATATACAGGGCGTTTTTCCGTATGAACTTTCCGATCAAGGAAATCACACAAATGCTCGATTAGTTTTAAATCTGGGGAGTTTCCTGGCTATTCCAACTCAGTGATTTTGTTTATCCAAATATGTCGTAGCAAGCTTTGATGTGTGTTTTGAATCATTATCACTTTGGAAGATAAAACTGGCGTGGCAGTTTCATTTTTACAGCAGATTCCACTAGGGTTTGCTCTAGAATATCTCTGTATTCAGCTGCAGATATTCGTGATAATTATCTCGTGAAAATTGCCAATCCCATAGAAGAAGAAAAAACCAGGTCAACTTTTCCACTTTCTGAAAAATCACATCTTTTTTCTCTTCTGAGGCATTTCTCTTAACCTAACCTAATCTAACCTAGCCAGTGTTGCCAACTCAAATTTCAGGAAACAATTTCGCTTAATAAACGTTCTAAAGGAAACCATTTCCAAAGAAACAAAGAATTTAGTGCAAATTCAAAGAATTATAAAACAATTTATATACGCTACTGTATTCAAACCCTGCGCCTGGAAGTGTCTCGCGACTCAGTAAATGTTGTGTCCAGTAAATGAGAAGGTTGCAAAGTCTCTGGTTTTTGGCCTCTGTCGTACCCTTGGCCGCGTACTTCTTTGATAACTTCCTGGAGTATGGAATTGGTTACCTTCCTGGGGAACTGGTTGACCCTAGCCAGCTCAAATATCGTGAACATGCTGTATTGCAACCCATCGCTGATAAGGCTCGGAAACATGAGATGTCTACGATATTTGAGTTGGCTACGATCAACCAGTTCCCCAGGAAGGTAACCAATTCCATACTCCAGGACGTTATCAAAGAAGTACGCGGCCAAGGGTACGACAGAAGCCAAAAACCCAGAGACTTTCCAATCTTCACATTTACTGGAAACCACATTTACAGAGTCGGGAGACACTCCCAGACGCCGGATTTGGGCGCGGCTTTCCGCACGTCTAACAACGCCAAGCGGATTATGAACCCGCCCTGTAAGCTCGACTGCGAAGACACATACCAACGCGTGGGTGTGTACCGGCTGCGTTGTTCGGACTGTGAGGCGGTCTACGTGGGATCGACGGCTAGGTCGTTCCGAGAGAGATTCAATGAACACCACCGGGCCTGGAGGAACGGAGACCGGAGATCGGCCTATGCCTGGGATGGAAGAATGCATGGAGATAGTGTGGAAGGAACATGACAGAAGCAGAATTTTATGAAAGGAGGAGATCAGAAGGCACCACAACCGAGGCGATGTCCTCTTTCAAACGGTCAGACTGCTTTCGAAAGAGACGGCATAATTGATTTCTTGATTGGGTTAGAAGACGAGCAGCAGGGCGGAAGAGCCTCCCAATAGGTCGGCGTTTCAAGAACTTGGTCCGCTTCAAGGACTCGACTAGATCAGCCATCTCTTTAGGATATATCTCGTATAAGGAACTTGTTTCCCAGCTTCAAATTTGTAACAGGATAATCACCGATGATGACGACCAGTGTGGCCAGATGTAGCACTTTTGGTGCTACTGTAGCACTTTTTGGACCTAAAATTGACCGTAAAACCAAACCGTAGCACTTTTTAAATTGTAGCACTTTTGTAGCACTGTAGGGAAAATTGTAGCATTTTTGTAGCATCATAAGAATTTTCTATAATTGTTAATAAGATATTAAAAATAAAATACTAAAGACATTTCCCCCAAGAAGTCCCTTGCCCGATTGGCAAAGGAGAAAGTAAAAAGGGACATTAAGCGATTGAGTAGCAGTTTGCTTGTAGCCGCTTTATCGAACCGCCAATAAACTTTGATAACCGATTTGGACTCAAGAGCCGTCAGATAGACGCCCTACAAGACTCCCACTACGTTTGCCGAACCAACATCAACTGCCGAGACAACGTGGCCATTTTACGCGGTAGAGGACCTCTTCCCTTGACGACTACGAGTGCCAGGAGAAGACAGACTCGCTCCGGCTGCAGACCATGTCATATCACGAAAACCTTCAACGAGACGCCTAGGCCGACTTCTAAATCAGATAGAACGGTATCGAAGCGAAGATAAGGTAGAGTTGAAAATAATATCGTATTGTCCAAAACGGTCTTCAATTAAATTTCACAAAACATTCGTTGATTGTTTCTACTTGCCTGCATAAAAGGATTATAGAACAATGGGATGCATTACAGTTATACTTCCAAAGAGAGTATCTAAATGAAAGACTGGAAGTCTCTGAAAGACTATACCAGAAGTACAGTAATCCATTCAGCAAGCTTTATTTCTTATTTTTGAGTCATGTGTTAACAATCACAGGCAAATTCAACACAATGTTTCAGGCTGCGTACCGGGTTTTGCAAAAGTTCTGTTACACCTACGGATATGTCGATATCGGGGGGTGAAAGCGTGAAAGCATCCACAGAGCAGGTGCTGTTGAAGACGTTGGCGATACAATAATGTTAACGTATATAGATGGAATGAATGCGATTCGGATGCAAGGATATTGCGATGGAACGTAACAGAATCGAGATCTCTGCGCTCCTTCGCGCGGGCCACAACAAGTCTGACATAGCTAAGCAGTTCAACGTCAGCCGGATGACCGTCCACAGAGTCGCAGAGAGGCTGAAGAAAGAGGAAGGCCTCAAAGAACGCCCACGTGCAGGCAGACCTCGCGTTATCAATCGTGTGGGTGCCAGAAAAGCCTTTAAAGGTGACCTGACTCTCAAAATGACACAGTTCGCAAAGAAAAAGAAGATTTTTATGGCCACGGTGTCCAGAGCCATCAAGGAAGAGGGTGGAAAGAGTTTTGGCAAGACCTTTGCTGATGGATGGCATGCGAGAAAAACGTCGGGAGCGCTGTCGTCGCTTTCTCAAAGACTTGAAAAGCCATGGCAATCGCATCGTCATCTTTTCTGATGAAAAAACCTTCTCAGTCGACACGGTCGTAAACAAGCAGAACGATCGCGTGTCAACTTCGGCCAGGACATCTCAGAGGTCCGCTACGTGACTACAACCAAGCACCCGGTCTCAGTGATGATGCTCGGCGTCGTGGCGTCCAATGGCATGAAAATGCCGCCAATCTTGTTTCCGACCGGTTACATGCTTACCGCGGCCGACTACAAGGACATCTTGACCAAGAACGTTCTTCCCAGGATGAAAAAGGTAACGAGACTACGTCTTTCAACAGGCCCACAGTGCCAAGACCGTTCAAGAGTGGTTGGGGTCAAACATGAATTTCTGGTCGAAGGACTTTTGGCCTCCTCAGTCGCCCGACCTCAACCCTCTTGACCACAGCGTGTGAACGCATATCGATAGCAAGGCCCGCAAGATCCGTCACAGCAACGTCAACCAGCTGAAAGCATCTGTGAACCGCGTGTGGACCGCCACCAAGAAAGACTACATCCGTAACGTTTGTCGAGCCTTTAGACCGCGCCTAGAGCGTGTGGTTGCCGCCGATGGCGGTTACATCGATTAATATGCATTATGTACACACCAATATCAATTCTGACAATAAAAACCGTGTCTAACTGCATCACACATGTAGTCATGTCATTTTTGCGAGGGTCCTCACATGTGTAACAGAACTTCTGCAAAACCCGGTATAGTAACCTTGCTTGTCTTTATGCAGAAATGTCATCTTATAAAGCGCTATTGAGCTCATCGAATTAGAAAGAGACTAATATTAAATTGATTGATTCCGATTTAAAAGTTAACTTTTTGGAACTTAAGGATATGTACTTAGGAATACCAATAGTTAGAATGTTGCCACATAATGATGTGAAATCAAACAAGCCAGAAACCATTTCTTTTTTGAACAGTGCAGATCCTTTATGGTATTTTTCTTTGTCAAGAGCTGAAGTCAAGATTATCATCTGATATTGATATTTTTGCACCTGAAATTCCTTCGTCCATCCAATGCCATAAACGGAACAATTCCGTCACTTCTTCCAGTACTTTCTTGATTCCCAAGCATGTTTTCTGTTGATTGTTACCAGTCAGTTGATGATGAATGGCGGCAACTCGCATTTTGCAGCAAAGTAAATGAATTAGTGGCAATGAACTCTGCTACTTCAGCTGAGTAATTTTGGGGAGAAGTTGCTTGCATAAATAAAGCTACTGAGGTGGAGTTTGCTTATCCATACTTGTCGCAACTGGTGTCTGCCTTCTTAAGTATACTCGTCTCTAATACTGACTGTGAAAGAGTGTTTTCTGCTGTATCCTTAATTAAAAACAAAGCCAGGAATAGGTTTTCTACAGAAGGTGTAGCAAGTTTGCTGACTGTCAAACAAGGCCTGACCAGCTGTAGTGAATTCAGTCCATCTGAAAAAATGCTTAGCCGATTCAACAATAACGTGTATCAAACTATAGAAAAAGTGCTTGGTCATGATGAAAATGAACAAGATGAATAACTGTATTTTGAGATTTAAATAGTAAAAATAAAAGTTTTCTAAACTCTATGATTTGTACTTTATTTCTACTATTTAAAGTAAAACCACTTGCATGTGCTCTCTCCTCGAATATTTACTAGTTAGAACTCAGACGAACCCGTCAGCTTGCGTTTTTTAGGACCAGCTCCAAAAAGTAAAAATTTTCTAAATTTAAAAATTATTTTAAAAACATGTACATTATAAAATTCCAAAAGTTTACGGAATAGCATATTATGGTTGTACTTTAATAACACATGAATGGTATACCGTATGGTTTCATCCGACTAGTCACGCGTTGGCGCAATGCGTGGAAAGGGATAGGGACTATGTCGAAAAGTGAATAGTGCATTACGTAGAGGACAAATGTAAGTATCAGATACAAAAAGAATTTTGAAAATCGGTTAACAAATAAAAAAGTTACGGAAAAAATTCTTGAACAACCCTCGTACGATATTTCTTCAAATTTTAAGTTGGATCTTTAATTTAAAATGGCCTCTGCTACAGTTTCTAATAAATTAATTGGGATATTATACGGTTTAGAAAATCATTGATTGGGGGGGGGGGTTCGGTCGAACGCAGCGTTACGTTATTTTCGAGAGGGACCCGGACGTGCGTTACAGGTGCGTTACAATGGGGAGGGGGAGGGAGTTAAAAATGAGCCTGTTTTGCGTAACTTAATTTATGGACGGCTCCTAATGACTCCTCTATGGAAATTGTATGGTATTCTTTATGAGGCTTATTAAAACCTCAGCCAAGCTTTTAATAAGCCATTTTAATATAATGATTTTTTATTTGGGTGCTGCAATAATGTTGTTGCACCCAGACCCCGATTTATAGAAGATCGATCCTACCTGTGTCACTAAGTAATGAGAGTATATCAACTGAATAACCAAAAAAATGAATTGTAATATAGTTATTTGATAACGACATCAAATTTTTAATAACTGTTTCTGGTAATTCAGATTAACCTGCTTACTCCGTATTTAAGATAAAATAGATGATTCCTCTGAAGTGATGAGTGTTTCTCTCGTTAGATGGAGGCAGTGCAACGATTAGGAAAGGCTGAATGGTTTTTTACACTTCATAACGAAACCTCACGTTATCTCAGCAACAGAGTCTAACTCAATTTAAGAAAAAGAACTTTATATTAGTAAAATATAAAATACTACTTTTATACTTGGAGCTCAAATGGAGTTCAATGTTTGCCCCGTAGATAAAAATTAACTTTGAGCTAAACTCTTTAATATTGCTTAACTCTGAAAATAATGAATTACTGTATATGAAAATTCGAATATACAGGTGTCCCAAAAGGTCGTAAACAAACTTAATGTGCTGATCTGTCAGACCATGAAGAAAAAGTTTTACCTAGGAAGTTGTGTCCGAAAATCAAACCGTGGGGTGCTACAGCAAGTTGCTGTCAGCAACGTGACAGATACGCAAAAATGTTAATATGATTTTATTAACAAATACAAACAATGAAGTGGTGTGTGGCAACAATGTGATAACAACGTGGTGTGGGAGTGGAATGATGGCGAAGTGGTGTCAAAGTGGTTTAACGCGCACTGAAGTGGCAAGTACCATATCGTTCCGCCGACTTGCCACTTAGTATGTCGTCCTCAGAAGATGAACATGCTTTGTTATTTATGCAACATGTTTATCTTACGCAAAATCAACGCAGGAAAAAACGTCCATGGATTCAACCTCTTTGGCAAAAGAACAAATATATAATGTATATAGACATGATTTTTTGATAACGAAATATTCAAACTTTTTTACCGAATGAAGAAAGTAATATTCTGCAAATTACTTGAAATATTACGTCCTGTGCTTCAAAAGAAAGACACAGATTTCTCAAAACAACACCGCACTCAAATATGTACTAGCAAGTGGCAGCGAAGATGCACGCCACTCGAAAATCAAACATGCCGGAGACTAGTGGCACCAGACTGGTGCCACGCCACTTCCGCTTCACTTCACCACCGTCACTCCATCTTGATGTGCGCGTTCGCAATTGTTTACATAGGACTTAAAAATTCCATTTGCTTACCACCTCAGTGCACGCCTTGCCTAATACGCCTGCGAACATTGGCCTCTAACGGTGGCTGGTCACGTTTTCGGACACAATTTCCTATGTTCGTCAATTTGTTCGTCATGGTCTGACGGACCAGCACATAAAGTTTGTAAACGACCTTTTGGGACACACTGTATTGAGTTCATATGTATAGAACAAGATTCACTCAGGTTTAGTAGAGGTGAGGGAATGTATCCTCGGTCAAACATCGCCAAACTTTGCAAATCGATGGGAGCTCTTAAGTAAAGATTTCTTTGTTTGTTTGGATTCTGCAGTGCTGTCTTGTCATACCAGGGATATAATTTCTAAACTTTTAAAAACTGGGTAGTACTGTATGTAATCCATGGAAATTGAAAATTGTCTCAAAGTTTATTACAGTGTAATTTTCAGATATGGTAAGGGTCCATTGTAGGCTGGTCCCTCGGATGGCCATATACGGTAGTGAGAATTTGAAGGTCAGGATCCACATGGATAAGTCATCCAGCCATATCGAAAGGTTTTCGTTACGCTACTGAAAGAGAAATGAGATAAGACTGGCATGAGCATTTTTTGGATTTGAACTTTCGAAAAGACGATTCGAACCCACGGCCAGGCGGACTCGAGAACTAGAAAGCCTACGCCCTAGCCCTCTCGGCCACCTGAGTTATTTTTGGTAATTTCTTGATTTTTGCATGTTGAACATTCAAATGTCTTTGTGAAGTGCATAGATAGGTAACTAATAAATTCAACATGTGATTGTTGGTGAACCGTTCATCCGGTTTTGGAATTTTTTTTTGTTTTGTTCGGAATTCCATGTTGAACAAGTCGTCAATTGGAATTTTTCGTGCATCTGTTACATTTGGTTTTTAAAATAGGATTTGAATGTGTCCTAATTTGCATATTTGGGATGATGAAAAGGCCACCCACAACTTACTATTCATTGAATTCATCAAAATTGACATAGCTGCTTCGATTACGAAAATAAAAGGGGAAGGGGTTCATTTTTGTATCCACCCTATATAATTATATAAAAATAGTAACTTATCTATATGTATAAAACCAAAAGTCTGTATGTTTGTGTCTGTGTAGCTTCAGGCGATACTATTGGCTAATCAAAAAGAAATTGTTTCGATTGTTACGACAGTATTATTGTTAAACTCAGGATGAGCAAATGAATTTTAATTGTTGCAATATTTTTATTTGTATAATAAACTTTGGATAGCAAAGAGATTTTTTTCTTCTTTAAAATATAATATCCTTTCATTGAAATCATGGTTTTTACATGTATCTGAATATAAAATTATATGATGACTTCTCTGATTTTTGAATGTCAATTTTCAAATTTTAAAAAAGTAATTTCATTCAGTTATTGCAATCTAATTATACAACCTCTGACAATTAAGTTGGGTGAATGAGTTCACACAACGAAATGCAAAACAGATAAAGCCACATTTACTTTATTGTCCTTCGAAATAATCACCCTGGAAGGCAATACACTTTTGGGATCGGGTGTATAAGTCCTGGAAGCTCCTTAGGGATGGCTTTAAGTTCACGTGTCACATTTGCTTGAATGTCTGGAATATCCGCAAATCTGTGTTCCTTTAAGGCCCGTTTCAGGCGTGGGAACAAGAAAAAGTCTGCCGGTGCCAAGTCTGGTGAATAAGGTGGATGAGCTATGAATACGACCTCTTTGTTGGCCAGAAACTGTTGCACGATTACGGTAGTGTTCCTCTTTGATCCATTTTTCACAGTTACGTGCGCACGCTAGACCTTCAACTGAAGAAACGAGCATTTGCTAAACATTGCACGCACAAACGTGACCTGTCTCAACTTGCTTAAACAATGATTGGGCTTGTATTCACATGCATTGTTACTCGCGTAAAGCTCGCACAGATTAGGGTGTGACGTCATTCACCGAACTTAATTGTCAGAGGTTGTATTAAACCATTACTTAGAATTTTTATTATTCAACACAGTTTTCAATAGTGGCTTAAAGAATAAAGGCAAATAGCGATGTTTGTGGGTCTGTTTGTTTGTTTGTGGGTTTGTTTGTTTCTTATGCAAATCTACAGTTTTATTCTGATCCTGATAAAATTTTGCATACTTGATCTTCAAAGCATGAGGAAGGTCACTGTCTACCTCAGATTTCGGAAAAATAATAATTATTGATAAAAAATCGATATTCATGGTTATGGCAGGGCATATTAATGATAAATATCTCATGACCAACAATGCAAGGCAAAATTTGTGCAACAGTAACTATCAACAATGGTATAAACACACAATCCACAAACACTAGGCAGGGATCAACAATATATATCTCATGACCAACAATGAAAGGCAAAGTTTGTGCAACAATAGGTATCAACAATGGTATTAACACCAGTGGCGGCTCGTCCATAGGCACTGCGGCACTGCAGCACCCCCGAATCGATAAAATTCAACATCGATAAAATTCAGTTTCACTTTCGATATCGATAAAATTCAATATAATGTGTCTTTTTTTTCTTTATTACTATTCTTATACATCTATATTACATGATCCTTAAGCTTAATGTCACTAGCTATTCCCTAGTTCGTGAAAAAATTACAATTCCTGAAGCAGCATCCCCAGAAATTTTAGCTACGAGCCGCCACTGATTAACACGCAATTCTAGCAGTGGCATCTTTGAAGAGGTTCATCTACTGTGAGCCCTTAAAAAATTTTTTTTCGAATTTTTATTAAGAATTTTTACTGTATTAATTCTAAGCGTTTTCATGTGTATTTTTTATAATTTAACATGTTGAGATTGTTCTTTTTACCTACAAGCGTAATTATCCCGGGCAACGTCGGGTCCTCTGCTAGTCTTCTTCTATACAATCTATCTATATATATAAAGAAGGATGTTTGTCTGTGGGTCTGTGGGTCTGTGTGTACGTTTTTTATACAAATCTACAGTTTTATTCCGAACTTGATAAAATTTCGCATACATGACCTTTAAAGCATGAGGAAGGTCACTGTCTACCTCAGGTTTCGGAAAAATAATAAATATCGATAAAAAATCGATATTCATGGTTATGGCAAGGCATATTAATGAGAAATATCTCATGACCAACAATGCAAGGCAAAGTTGGTACAACAATAGGTATCAACAATGGTATCAGCACGCAATTCACAAACACACTGCATGAACCAACAATATATATCTCATGACTAACAATGAAAGGAAAAGTTTGTGCAAGTGTAATTATCCCGGGCAAAGCCGGGTACCTCTTCTAGTCTTCTATATATATAAAGAAGGATGTTTGTGGGTCTGTGGGTGGGTCTGTGTGTACGTTTTTTATACAAATCTACAGTTTTATTCCGATCTTGATGAAATTTCGCATACATGACCTTCAAAGCATGAGGAAGGTCACTGTCTACTTCAGATTTCGAAAAAATAATAATTATTGATAAAAAATCGATATTCATGGTTATGGCAGGGCATATTAATGAGAAATATCGCATGACCAACAATGCAAGACAAAGTTTTTGCAACAATGGTATCAACACGCAATTCACAAACACTCTGCACGGACCAACAATATATATCTCATGACCAACAATGCAAATAAAAGTTTGTGCAACAATAAGTATCAATAATGGTGTCAACACGCAATGCACCAACACTATGCAAGGATCAACAATATATATTTCATGACCAACAATGCAAGGCAAAAGTTTGTGCAATATAGAATTCAATGCATTGAATTCCTGTTATTCAGGCTTTTCTTAGAAAAGAGATTTCTTAGTACTTAACAATTTCTTGAAAATCTTTAAAAATGATCAGTAACTGGAGATAATGAGTTAGCAGACTATTGAGAAAGAGTGAAAGACGATAGAGGAAGCACTCCTTTAGCTCCGTGCTGTATTGGACAAATGGTAAGCAAGTAAATAGAAGAATCGGCGACCGTTAGGCTACACAAAGTGATGAACGGCCAATTTTTGTTTCAAAACATCGAAAGAAGAAAGGAAATTGCAACAACATCAAGTGTACATCTAAAGTAAGATTACGTGAGTAAAAAATTAATTAGACTAGAAAGCATCCTTGGAGAGGTCCATCCATTGTGAGCCTTTAAAAAATTTTTTTTCGGTAAATCAAGTCCCGGTTATCATCTAGAATGATTTTTTTCAGTGAAGAGGTAAATTCCTGTCTTTCGGATTTTTCTTAGAATGGATAGTCCCTTCGCTCTATATTGTAGTGATTGAGTTATTATTTAACCAATTTGGAGATTTAATTTAGCTTTTTGAGGTTGTTCTGTTTACCTACAAGCGTAATTATCCCGGGCAACGCCGGGTCCTCTGCTAGTGAGAAATAAACTTTGTTTAAAACGAGTTTTAGGTCGTGTCTGCCGAACTTCATCTTAGCGTTAGTGTTTGACGCGCCGGACACGTCTGATCTAGGCCCTAAGAGGTTACCTGTCGTATAACTATTGATGTTTATCTTCTGTGTTTTACGGGTTTAGATTTGTTTAATTTGCGATGCTATTTTGTTTGGTTTCTTATTGATATTAATATGTTTTGGCTATTCTCACGGACTTCGATTTGCTTTGCAATTCGGATTTTATTTTTGCTTTGTGAATAGGTACTGACGTTTGGTATTCAAATTTTGTACGACTGGAGATAAATAGCATTAGAAGCGCCCGGGGACAATTCCTGGTTCACTTTTCGTCCTTCATGCACGGGGATGATTGTGTTTGTTGTGTGCCCGAATGGCCCGTGGATCATGTTCATGACAACTGTATCGTGTAGTTTTTTGTTACTGTTGACATCAGGAATTTCTGCAGTAATAATATCGTCAATTTGGTTGGGAGGCAATTTTTCTTTCAGCCACAATAAAATATGTACGTAAAAGCCGCTGAGTCTCGCCAATATTTGACATTTCGTGAGCAGATCTACCAACTTCCGAACTTTATTTTCAAAAACTCGAGCATAGGATAGCAGGATAGAATGAGCATAAAATTATGATGCAATGACAAAACAGTCGTTTTATGCTATTGAACATAAAATGAGTATAGCAGACGATAAGGATAGCTAAGTGTTTATCGAGAAGGCAAAGGAGAAACACGTGTCTCCCTTGAGCCCTCTAACAAATGTTCAGATGACTGATAAAAGTTTGTGTATTTGTTTGTGTGTTTGGAAAGGAAAGAGAAAGTGAAAGAACGAGTATTGGTCAGGAAGCTCTGCAGCTAAAAGACAATTGGGCATCGGGAACATCTGAACAACGGGAGCTTCGTCTAGAGCAGGAGGGTATAAGAACTTCTACGTCAGGGGCAAGGGAAACTTCGAAGGAAAGATGAGATCTAATGTATCCAGTGATATTTCCCGGTGGTGAAAATGGATATTTTAATCTGAGGCAGGTCAATCCAACAAGAGGATAAGTAAAGTCCCGGGCGACGCCGGGTTTTCAGCTAGTATTCAATATATGAAAAGTTCGTATAAGGAAGAATATTAGGATAAAGAAACATGAAAGTAAAACGAAAAACGCTTATATTTAATAGTATATAACAGGGATGGGCACGCTTGAGGTCAATGAGAGCCGCATTCCGGATTTTCATATATTATAAAGAGCCACACTATAGTTACATAATATTAAATACACCATCTCAAATACCAAAATACTAGTTACTTAGTCAATTAGTTAATAAGATTCAGTGAAGAAGTTTCCAAAAAAACAGGTTTAAATTTTCATCGGGAGCCGCACTTAACTCAACGAAGAGCCGCATGGAGCTCTCAGAGCCTCATTTGCCTAAAGTTCTAGATAGATAAAGTATGGACACTCCCGCCATTTCTGTGCAAAATTCCATCTACAGGAATGCCAAAAAGGTCAAATCGCGGGTTATTATGCAACAGTATTGCAAGAACCGGAAAAATTATAATTAATACTAATATAATAAAGTCATTATAAATATTACTTGCATCCCTGTAGATATTTCTATGAAGGAATTTTGCACAGAAATGGCGGAGTGTCCATACTTTACCTATCTAGAACCTTACATTTGCCCACGTCTGGTATATAAACTCATAAACAAAGATAATAGTATATAATTTCTTTCTTGTCAATCACTTTCTAAGGCCAAAAAATGCAATGATATTTTTTAACCCTGTGACATTGTCTTGAAGCCGCATTTGGTAAAAGAATTTTTTTTTAAACTCAAGATTTACTCTTAAGCCCACGAAATCTGATGAAATGTTCTAGAACATGACTGCGAGCGAAAAATTTATCGGCGATAGGTGATCCTTGTAATGTTTCGGCAGAACTTTAAAGCAGAACCAATTTCATCCAACTTAGGTTACATACAATCCAGTTACACTCTCTACATAATGCAAAGGTTAAAAGTTGCCTCGTAATCATCCACCCATTCATTTCCCCCAATAAAGTGGGAAAAATTATTTCACCCCAACGTTGCTAGGATTGCATAATTTATTACCTACATGACATTGATAATGAAAAAAAAGCGTTATTGACAAGTCAGACTCATTTAGTAAAGCTGTCGCTATATTCATTGCTTTTATTTAATTATGTCTTCATAGGGAGGATAGTAGGTTTAAAAATTAGAAAGAAAAAAAACAACAGGAAAAGGAGTGCAATGACACGTATTAACAGAGGCCCTGGTGAGAAGGTGAGTCGAACTTTTCTTCC
Organism: Rhysida immarginata; assembly: GCA_023313115.1. Classification (NCBI taxonomy): domain Eukaryota; kingdom Metazoa; phylum Arthropoda; class Chilopoda; order Scolopendromorpha; family Scolopendridae; genus Rhysida; species Rhysida immarginata. The sequence goes on along the minus strand of JAHWFO010113004.1, from coordinate 5,844,380 downwards.
TCCCTCATCCAATATCATTAAGCATTCTTTGGAAGGAAGAAAAAAAGGGAGGTAAAAACCTACATGCACGTTGTTTTTTCCCCTCCCTCCTCGCCCTTTGCAGGAATAGACTTTCTTCTCCTCATCAAAATAGATAGATGACGAGAATTGAATTATTGGGAGGGAAATTTTTAAGAATATCCTGCTTCGATTTCTTCCCTTGATTTCAGTGTTTTATCCTCCCCGTCTTATTGATCGGGCTTAAAGCCTAATAATGCTAACCAAGCTTCCTTAAATGACGTTTAATTTAGTAGAAAGCATTAAGATGCCGCACTAGTCCTCGAGCTAAACTGTACATGAAGAATTTAAACGCTAGTAAATCGATAGCACGTGAAGCTTAAACCGTTTTATCTCCCCTGTGCTTTTCTTGTATCCTTTTTTATCCCCTTTTTGTTTTTCGTAAGGAAATCAGCACTTAGGAAAAGTTAGTGTAACTATAGATATGAAGATCCATCTGCTCGCTATAATCTATTTATCATGAACTTGTTGCTATGTTACTATTGCTATGAAGCTTTTGGCTAAAAGCTTTGTTTAATTGCTTTATGAAAGGCTTTTATTAAACCTACAGATTGAGTGAATTACAATTATAAGTTCTTAATGAAATGTTTACAATTTTCTCTCTTGTTTTTATACAATATGAGTAATGCAAAAGAAAATAAATTAAAAATTTGTTTATAAAAATATTTTAGAAAGTAATAACCATCTTAAACCTGTGTCATGACAACAAATGGGCTTTTGAGATGGGCTGGACGGGGAATCCAAGCGAGAAATATCACCGATGCTGTTCTATGAGAGTTACATCGGAAATATATGCATGAATAATGAACCTACTTCGTTTTTATTTGACACAAAGAATTTCGCCTTGTCATAAGTTCAACAGTCCTACCATCACTTCATTAGTAGCTTTAACAAAAAGCTAATTATAAGAATGCATGCTTGGTCTGTACGCTTATCCGGCTGTCCGCCGTTTGCACGATAACTTGAAAACGGATTAAATTTCTTAATGTTTCAATTCTGTTTTCAGAAATATGACCATCAAGGTCCTGGCTCGGCTCTATCAACTTTTCAGGCTTTTTCGTGCTAAAACAGTGACCGTAAAGAATACCAAGGTAGTGGCATGTCTTAAAACATTCGTCAAGAATGAATACACTGTTCCTTTCTGTTTAACTTTTAAGCATTGTTGACATGAGCACGCGCACGCGACGATCTTTTTGTCGACGCACGATTGTTCAATTGCTCATAATCTTCCAATAGAGCTGGTAACGAGGCCAGCGAGAGACAGGCCAGGCAACACCTCCTAAAGAGAAAGCCTCTGCACGGAAATCGTCATACATTGTTACATCATCATAGTAGTGCACATTCAGAGCTTATTATTGGTAGAAATCACGGTCTACAGATATTCATGGTTATCGAGCTCCATTGTTAAAATGAAGCTAAAGTTTCTAGCTCCCAATAGGGCGGGAACTCTATTGAAAAGTGGCGCTGCATGTACATTCGGCCCAAAAACGCCTGCAGCGCCGCCCTATCGACAGACAGAAAATTTACTGCCATTTTCAGTTTCAATGAAAAACCTCTATCGCAGGTCACGGTCGGCCCTGATTCGATCTATGCGGCACCTGGCACGATCGGTTTTCTTTAGCTTCTCGAAACAATGGAAAATGGCCGAAGCTCGATGACCATGAATATCTACAGACCGTGGTAGAAATACGAATAACAATGCACTAATATGATGATGTAACAACGTATGACGTTTCCGTGCAGAGGCTTTCTCTTTAAGAGGTGTTGGGCCGTGACCACCGAGAGAGAAGGCCTCCGCAATGCAACTGAATACATTGTTGCATCACATAGATAGTGCATTGTTATTCGTATTTCTACCAATAATAAGCCCTGAATTTGCAGTATCTATGATGATGTAACAATGTGTTCAGTTTCATTGCGGAGGCCTTCTCTCTCGGTGGTCACGGGCAACACCTCCTAGAAAGAAAGCCTGTGCACTGAAAAGTCATGCATTGCTACATCATCATAAAAAGGCATTGTTACTCGTATTTCTACCAATAATAAGCCCTAAATTATGACTTCTTATGATCATGTAACAATGTATGAATTTTCAATGCACAGGCTTTCTTTCTAGGAGGTGTTGACACGGGCCAGGCCACTCAAATATCACATGATCATCGGGGTCCGGGTAACAATCCATCCTTCATTGTTTCCAACCAACGAAAAAATACTTATTGTTAACATCCAAGATGGAGACAATGAAGGATGAATTGTTGGCCGGACCCCGATGATCATGTGACTTTTGAGTGCCCTGGCCTGTCTCTCGTTGGCCCCGGCGCGGAAAAATCACCTGACCATATCAGTCCGAGTAACAATGTAACCTTCATTGTTTCCATCTTGGATTTTAACAATCAATATTTTTCCGTTTGTCGGAAACAATGAAGATTGGATTGTTGGCCGGACTACTATGATCAGGTGACTTTTCCGCGCCGGGGCCTGTCTTTCTCGTTGGCTACACCTGGTAATAAGGCTAACGATAAATATAGGCTCCGGTGTAGTGTTTTATATTAACTCCCATATAATAATAACTCCCCATTCCTTATTATATATATAATAATGACTCTCTCTATATAATATTAACTCCCCTAGCTTAGGATAAGCGGATTGTGAAATGACGAATTGTGATTAGTCGAGCATGACCAGTCGAGAATGACAGCCCCGAAGGAGTCACATCGGAAAATGTCTGGCTGTACGGAGGATGTTTGATGACTTCCAATCGAAATCTTTCCAGTAGGTGGAGGGTCTTCTTGGCCACAAGTGGCTTAGCTTTGTCCTAGAGCAACACTATTCCTTTCGAGAGCTTCTCTCTGCGCTTGTTTTTGATGGCCTGTTTCACCTGTGACAAGGAAATGCAGAATACTGTGCGCAACGGAGGAGTTTTTACACTGAAGCCATCCTTTAGCTTCATACGCGCTGGGATCAGTGCATAATATCAATGGCAATTATCAATATAATGTTAGACACTAAACAACCTTCAAATATTCTGTACTTAAAATATTATTAGATATAACCATAGTCTCCTTTTCATTTGGGCACACTATAAATATTATTAAATTGTAAATACTTTTACCCACTCTGATCAATCTAACCCACCCACACTATTACACTTTTAATAATCAGCTTACATTGAATGAAAACGTTTCATACAATTGGAGAAATTTGATCTGACGGAAAAACGTGAGTCTAGCGGTTTGGCAGTGTATCACGACTTTAATTAGGGCAATTAGCAGATTAACCAATTATTACAACCTGTGCCTGTCGTGTCAGGAGAAAGGAGGAGGAATGAAACGTTTGTAGAAATTATCAATCAGGTTTAATTCACTTAATTGAAAAGTAACAATAATTAATTGAAATTCTCAGATCAATACTTGCGAAAAATGGAATTCATTAAGAGTTCATGAATCTGGGTCCTCATTCGGGGTCCGGTTGTCGAGATCGGTAGATGAGCCTCGATGCTGAATTGCTGATAGCAACACTATCTCTGATGGGCGACCCTACAGGGTTCCGAGGAGCGTAGCCCAACTCTATCAATAGATAAGCAATAAATAGATATTAGCTTAATTGGCTAAGTGAAGAGTGACTCTGCAAAAAAAGTTAAATCCATTTTTTGTCATTCTGCGCAAAAAGTGAAAAACGTTTCTACCGACAACGAATCGACCAGCAATCACAATACCTTTCCCAGTAGGATAGATTTAGTTTACGTAGGTATCAGTGCGTTTATTAAACTTCATGCTGTGGAGGAAGGATAGGTACAGTGCTGTTTTATTCTGGATCTAACTTGTTTTGCACGGAACACCGGATTTAACTTATTTTGCTTCATAAAAAAATAAATATAACTTTTTTTGCAGTGAACAGTGTTTTATTTTGTTTATACAGAACGTAAAAGTGTCTATAATGGATAGAGTATTAAAGAACAGCTTTCACAATTCCGTGTATTCCCCTTATATGTGGTTAGCGTCAGGTTCTAGCTCGGTGCAGTTGCATTCATAGGACAGCATATCATCATCAAGACGTACTTCCATGGATTCGGTCAGCTCTTTGTACGTTTGGAGATTATCGTTAACCCGCCATTCCGATCCAAACGCTTTGAGCAGAAGTTGTGTTATGTTTTTCTTTTTGGCAGCGGATATGTGCCTGCTTGGCTCTGTTGCCGGTAGTGTGGTCCCGTTGTGCTTGGCTCGTCGTTTTAGCAACCGTACCTTCCTTTCCAGTGTCCACGCGGTAAGCTGACTAGTTTCGCACGGTGACTACCATACCGCCCCTCTTCTTTGTTTTCTTCAACAGGACTATTCGTTTCGCTGTTTGGATTTTCTTGTAATGATGTGCATACCGGGCCTTCCAGTCACAGACTTCCCAGTCTCTAGGAAACACAAACACTTTACTGCAATCATCACTGAAACCTGGTGGTACTCTGCAAATGTTGATCGTGTCCTTTGGTTTGAGATCTTGACGAATGCGCCCGAAAAGCCTGTCATACGGCAAGAAACTATGCCCTCGGACGGGAAACACCATCGTCACAGTCTGTATGTTGTTGGGCGCTCCATACAGCCAACTCTGTAGCATGACTAGAATAATATTGTATTTGTTTTGGCCGCCGCAACCATCACTTGCAAGAACGATGTGTCTGATTGAGTCGAATTCCGGATCATGGGGGAGAACTTCACTCAGATAACGGAATACAGCCCTGGCTACTTCGTTGCTTCCTCGCTCGGACTGGTTCTCCGTCCAAGTGTAGGAGAAGGAGTGGTCGGAGGACACGTCGCACAACCCAAAGTTGTAGAGGCCAAGCTGAAGTGCATAGAATGCCTCTTGAATTGGCGGCTGCGGAAGGATTTGGTCCTGCTGTAGATCAAAGAAACAGTCTTCTTCTCACGAAGAATGGCGTAGAAAACCTTCGCTCGCAGTTTGTGATTGGCTAGAAAAATTAGCACGATTTGCACCGAACACAGCGATGGAATTAACTTATTTTGCACCGTCATGCTTACTTTAACCCACTCATACTAAGAAAAATTTTCACTCGATTTGCACCAAATAGTGTCCAACATGTAGGAATCTATGACGTCAAACGTCAGCACTAGTTGTTGCAAATTAATTTAAAATTGGATTTAACTTGTTTTGCAGGGTCACTCTTGAAGTAATCGAGTATAGCGGTCAGAGAAAAAGATTGACGTTCTTAACGAGAATAGTTCAGGCTAGCCAGAAGAGAAATTAAGATATTCACTTATCAGTTTGTTTAAGCCTATCTTAATTATTTTAAGCCACAAAAATAATCTTAACAGAATACCCCTTAACGGCGACGCAAAAGCCGAGCGCGGCTCGCGGCTAGAGATCTCCGAGCGCGCTCGCGAGGCAGTCGTCCGCTGGCGGGTGGGCTGGGGCGCTCGGTGTGGCTATGCTGTCGTCCTCCGATGTATTGCAGGGGAGAAGCGTTGAGTCCAGCGGCGGGGCCTTCTCCTCCTCAATATTCGTCGGACACGTATCCTGGAGCGTTCCTTGCTCGGCTCCTGTTCTAATGTGGGGCGGTCGCAGTCGCGCTGGCTGGCGGGCTGCGGACGTTGTCGTCGTTGTCGGCTGGATTGGTCGAAGCGTCCGGGCTGAAGCCTGTCACTGGTTTAGAACAATTTTCCCGCTTCTCCGAACCTTCTCTTACGCTTGACCACTCTTCTTCCTCACGACTCACTTCTTCCTTAGGACTTACAGTTGCCAGGGGCTGAGTGTCTATGAAGAGGAGCGGCGAGAAATTACGTTCGTCGCAGGCACGTCGTTCTAACGAGGTCCTTCTCTCGTATTCCTCAGTGCGCTGGGCCGAATTATAAAAAGTTCGCTCGCAATATTTAGAGTCAAATTCATTTGCCTGGATATGGGACGGACCACGGTACCTTCGGGCCTTCCGTGCTGGCTCCTTACCGGGCTGCCTGGTCGAAGCACATGGACCGTTCGCTATTTCACGGCTGAGCTCCCTTCGACGTCGGCGGAAAGCTCACCTTCTCCTCGGTCGGGTTTTCCATTATTTCCTCATAGAAAAGTTCTTCCGTCCATAGTCGTTCCGAATTCTCCTTCCACCACAGGTCGTTCGCGGGCTCGATCATTTTTCCATTTTTCCTCGGAGCACGAAATATTCCGACTATCCGCTTCAAAATCCAAATCTCTCTGTCTCTCTCTTCCTACCTCCCCTTTTTTCCCAATCACTTGTCCTTTCGTAATTTTTTTCTCCCAACGACGCTCTAATTTCTCTCTCTTCACCTCTTTGGTTCTTCCATTATCATTTCTAGGGGGTGGGCAGCTATTTTTCTTACTTCTATGCATTCTTCTTTTGCTTCCTTTTCCTTCTATTTTCTCTTTTCGTGTTTGATCGCCGGGTTTATTTATAGATGTTTCTTCGCTAATTCGGCGATCTGACACAGTGTCAGTTCGAGTTGTTAACGAGGCCTGAAATATACAGGGTGATTCAGAATTCATTGTACAGTTTCTAGGGGTGATATGTAGTGTTAACAGGAACAATGTTTTCCTATGCCATTTTTGCCGTTAAACCCTCCTGTGGGAGATAAATGCCGCTAAAGGTGGGGTTGCTGCCCCTGGAGGGTGGCTGCCTGAAGATCACAAGCTTGCTATTGTCAACACCTCCTAGAAAGAAAACGAAACAACTGAAACGTCATACATTGTTACATCATCAAAAGTCAGCAATACATGTTCCCAACTGTACTGACAGGTCAACACTACCACCATTTTCTACTCAACACACATCCAGAGCTCCTGGAGGACGTTCCATGTGGTACATGCATGATGGTGCCCCTGCTCATTACTACGGTGCCGCTCGTGATGTTTTGGACGCCCAGTTTCCTGGGCGATGGATTGGACGAAATGGACCGGTATTGTGGCCAGCCAGATATCCCGACCTGACACCTCTTGATTTCTTTCTGTGGGACCATATGGAGAGTATGGTATATGAAACTCTAGTAGAGACAATTGAAGCGCGGATCACAGTTGCTGCAGCAGCCATAAGCGATGACTCTAATGTGCTTGCAAATGTTCGGAGATCAATGTTTCTACGCTGTCGTATGTGCGTGGAACAACAGGGTCGACACTTTGAACACTTGAAGAGTGACTCTGCAAAACAAGTTAAATCCAATTTTAAATTAATTTGCAACAACTAGTGCTGACGTTTGACGTCATAGATTCCTACATGTTGGACACTATTTGGTGCAAATCGAGTGAAAATTTTTCTTAGTATGAGTGGGGTAAAGTAAGCATGACGGTGCAAAATAAGTTAATTCCACCGCCGTGTTCGGTGCAAATCGTGCTAATTTTTCTAGCCAATCACAAACTGCGAGCGAAGGCTTTCTACGCCATTCTTCGTGAGAAGAAGACTGTTTCTTTGATCTACAGCGGGACCAAATCCTTCCGAAGCTGCCAATTCAAGAGGCATTCCATGCACTTCAGTTTGGCCTCTACAACTTTGGGTTGTGCGACGTATCCTCCGGCCACTCCTTCTCCTACACTTGGACGGAGAACCAATCCGAGCGAGGAAGAAACGAAGTAGCCAGGGCTGTATTCCGTTATCTGAGTGAAGTTCTCCCCCATGATCCGGAATTCGACTCCACCAAAAAATCCAATGGCATGGCCAAATGACGGTGCACCCATTTCGCACACACTTTACGGTACAGTAATGTGAACAGTTCCGATACTTACATCAAACCTCTGCAGCAATATTGGACTGTGTGTTCCCTTATTATCACACCTACATCTTTTAGCGACTTATGAACGTATACAACATCTTCACTGTATATTTACGTGTTTCCTCCATAAAATTCGCTAAGATCGTGAGCACCAGTTGTTAGTACAAGCCTGCGGCAATTAAAAAGCTGATTGCTAAAGACAACAAGAAAAAAACGTGAGCTAGCATTCGGCGCTGTATGGACGATATTCCGAAATCGAAACTGAGTAACTGCGCAAAAGCAGCACCTGCAAAAAACTTCCGCTTTCAACCGGATGTGTAATAGTGGCTAAGATCAAAAACCCTCACCGGTGAGAGAATGATGACGTAATTTCTCACTGGGCTAACCGTCTTTTTCTCGGTGAGGACGGTGAGACTAACCGGTTAGGCATAGCAGCACTAACTGGCGTTTCTGACCGCGTTAAAATGACGTCACAGTTTTCTCACTGGGATTACTGACCGACCAAGCACTAACTCTTCTCACCGGTGAGAATTTTTGACCTTAGCCAGTGTTAGCACATTTCAAGACAGGAAACGGAAATGTTTTGCAGTCGCTGCTTCTGCGCAGGTACTTCAGTTTCGGTTTCAGAAATATCGTCTGTCAGTTTAATGCTCCCATGCCCATTCAAGAAGTTTAAAGAACACGGACATTCATGGCTAAACGAAGATGGAGACTTCATATAAAAGATGTCCATCAACAAGTTATCTTTGGAGAAAGATGCCATTATTGGCATTATAGGGACCTATAGTAAATGACTTCACCACCAATTGGTGGATACTTTACCCCTTTAGTATATATAATCTGTGTATTGTCTATCGATTGAGCAAGCGTGAGTTTTCTGGAAGCATGCGTCCGTCTCACCCGAACAATTGCACATTCCGTTATTCAATTGTCGATTGTGAAGCTCCAATCCTTTTAGAATGTTATACTGAGGACATTGCACAACTTGACAGAAAAACCTCCTAATAATCAGTCCATCGATAGCGATTTGAAATGAAGCGCATCTGAAAATTCGTCCAAGATTTCCTGCCTGGTGAATATGCTGCAAAAATGAAGATTCAGTTGAGTTTTTTAAAAATTTAAAGGTGAAATTACTAACTACTGTCCGCACGCTACGAGAAGACCGCTGAGTTGCTTAATGTGCTCGTATGATGTCGCTGTAGTTGCAGATCAGTCTGTGGTCAAAAACCCTCACCGGTGAGAGAATGATGACGAAATTTCTCACTTGGCTAACCGTCTTTTTCTCGGTGAGAACGGTTAGACTAACCGGTTAGGCATAGCAGCGCTAACTGGCGTTTTTGACCGCTTTAAAATGACGTCACAGTTTTCTCACCGGGATTTCTGACCGACCAAGCGCTAACTCTTCTCACCGGTGAGAGTTTTTGACCTTAGCCAAACGATATAAAATGAGTAGATCGCTCATGAGCTGCTTTCAGCGCCGCCACAGCGTCCCCATTTGAAAGCCTGTCGGCCATTGCTTTGGTTGGCAAAAAATGGCCTTCATCGCATGTTTACGTTTGAAGTTTGCGTAGACAAACGCAGTAAAACTCAATGCCGATTTCTTGTCCAGCTTTAAATTGTAGGAATAGATATAGTAAAGGTTCACCACTGACCATTCACAGGTGTGTTTTTATCTTTCTGCGTCTTAAAATGTTTTTCTCATGTAAAAATCCTGGTCATCTTTTATATCGTGGTTGGTTGATACATAAAAGATGTCGATATTCAATGTTACCGTCGTTTCAGTGATACCAGAATGATTGTTTAGAGGTATTTATGAAATTCTATATCGCATTTATTAAAAAGCATCTAAATTTGGGAGAGGTCGCTTAAGAAATTTCAGATTACAAGGGATTTGGGGGAGGGGGGGGTGCTTTCTCAGCTGGCGACAAAGCGGAGTAGTAATGGCGCTTTGGCTGGCGATGTTGTTCCATGGATATGAATTAGAAACCATATCCATGTTTCTAATTCATATCCATGTGTTGTTTTGCCAACCACAGTAATGGCGCCTACACTAATAATAGAGATTAGTTCCACTTTTCGCCGCCTTCAAATTGCCCCAAAGATGGCGGCCACATAAGCGATCTACTGATTTTATATTGTTGGTCGTCCAAATCGCGCACGAGTGAATATAACGAGTAAATAATGATAATGGTTATTGGATTAGTAGCACATGCCCTAATGGTTTCATATGATACCATATGGTACCATTGGAACTTTTAATGCTAAGATATGGCATGTAATATATCAAACAATGGGAAGCTGCTCCAGTGTTGTGTTTAATGTGCTTTCTAAAATTGTGAAGTGCGGCGGTGATTGTGCGCCACACTTTTGCTGAGGCAAAGAGGAAGCTCAGTTCTCTATTTAAATCAATTATAATTATTAGCACAGAGAAGTGCTTTCGTCGAATTTTACTCTCCGTGGGGTAACGGCAACGAGCAGAGGCATCAGTTAAGTCACGTTCGAGTATAGTCAATTTGACTTGCTCCCTTTACGAAGAGACTTCGTTAGCGTTATGAAACTTATGAATTTATCTTCCACTATTAATTTATCACTCTGAATAAATATCTTTATTACTTTTCATGTTCCCTCTCTGGTCACTCTTATTTTACCACGTGTCACTTAATAATACTTTTTTTTAACATCAACTTATTGTGCCAAAGAAAAAGAGGAAGGAAACTCCACTTGTTCACAAAAGAAAGGAAGGAAACTCGCGGATTCCTAAGGTCAATGTATTTTATTTGTTTATTAGTAACTTATTGTGCGATTACTAGACAGCGTGGTCCAACGGTCTACATTGTAGTGCTCTTTCCAGTTATTATCTGCTTTTTTTAAGCATTTTCTATTTGTCTGGATATATTCATAAACGTCTGATTCTCTGCATGAAATAAATGAAATATAAAAAGATATTAATAACATTGCACAGGGTAGTTGATGGCGACCATTCTTAACAGTAAAATTTAGGTAGTTTCTAATGCCCTCATCCCCTCTACTGAAATGAATATTGAAGCTACACACGAAATTTTATTAACACGAAATTCGAGCTTAAAATCCTTTTTGAAAGAGGTTCAGCAGTACGTTATGATTTTATATTTTCTAATTCTTAAACTAGAAGCAGACATTATTATAACACTAACCGATTTGTTAAATATAATACCTAATGAAAAAATATCACTTCCTTACGATGGAATATTCCCCTCAACCTCGTTTATTCCTAATACAAGGGATGCACCCTAAATAATATCAAAAATAAAAAAAATTAAAACTGAATTGAATCGTCTGAAAGTAAATAAAACTTAATTAATACGTTGAAACCCAAATCCACCAAAACTCGGATGCAAAATTGCTCCAAAAACCACAAAGAATGACAGCAAGATTAAAGGAAAACCAAACTCTGAAAACTCTTCGCCGAGACTCAAAATCGATTCTCATTAAGGCATACAAACTGGATTATCTGGCAGCGGAAATTTAGTGGCCCTGGGCGTAAACATCAGAAAAGAATGGAAGGAAGGTAGGAAGATGGATAGAAGAGAAAAGGGATGGGAGGGTTTGTGTTTGTTTGTGTGGACTTCAAACAAGAGCCACTCTCGCAAGAAATTACCTTAGTGGCCTCTCCTTCCCTCTTTCATTCATTTCTGCATCCAGCAAGGCAAACATCAATGTCAGAATGGAGTGAGTTTATGCTCTTACTTTATAATTTATTGTCTTTACACTTAATATGACCACGAGATTGAATGCATTTCGGCCTTAAGATCTAATCAACGTTTAGTGCTCCATTCTCCATTGAAGTTCAAAAACCTTCAACCTCCATTGCTCATCGTGGCCTTTCTATACAGCTGCCAGTGAGTAGTCCGAGGAAAATTTACAGAAGAAAACCTAACAAAGTTATGCTTAGAAGAGAAAGTGTAAAGGTTGCTCTAATTAAGCGACCTTTTGCTATTAATAAAATTTGCATGAATTCATAACCACACATAGATATACAGGTGTCCTGGAAGTACACTTCAATTCACTTTAGTCAGAGAATAATAGAGTTTGGTATTTCAAATTTTTTAATTAAGTCTTTATTTATAACATGTTCGCTAGAACATACTATTTATTATTTTCTCCATCCATTTTATGCAATGTCATTTCATCTCTAACTCTTTTCCTATTGAAGACAGAATCTTAATTTCAATTGCTAAGTTGTAGAGCATCGTCTAATTAGTCTAGTATCTGCATTTTTCTAAATTAAGCAGCATTTATAATCTTAGATGAATACAGAGCTAACATTTTTCTAAAATGTGAACAACATAAATAAAAAAAAAACTGAACATTAATTGTACTATTTTAACCGCATTTCTCCTACTTAACATTTAGAATTACCCTGTATACGTAGATTATTAATTCAAGGCTACCAAGCTACTTCCTGAGTAGTCATTGAGTTTATCTTACATTATTAATATTTGAGGTTTTACATTTGCTGATACATAAGGTGAGTCAAAAGTGTTTCAGTGTTTTCCTATTTTTATTTCTTAATTTCTTAGCCTTAGAACGAAAGCTGCATAGCATTCATTGCATAGGCTATAATGTTCCACTGTCTTAAGCCATCTTTTTATTACCGTTTCGATCCCGCGGCAATCCAATTCTTAATTCGTCGAAGCGAAGGACTCCGTCACCCTGGCTTTCACTTCCTGTTTGTTAAAGTGCCGCATGCGAAAGAAGCGGGCCATGGGCCATGTAATAATTGAGGATGCTAGATCAGGAGTAGAAGCCTTTTACTCAAATTATTAGGCTAGTCGATCCGTGTGCTTCGCGTTGTCCTGCAGTAGAAGAGCGCGTCTTCCGTTCACCAGTGCAAAATACTTCTGTTTTAAAATACTTCTGGTATTATCCGCTGCAACTCTTAAGAATATAGACTGCCGTTGATGATTCGACCATCTGGAAGAAATTCGCATTAGAGTATCCCCTCAAAGTTCCACCAAACGCAGAGAATTACCTTGCGCTTGAGCGTTCACATTTATCAGTAAGTTCAGAAATTTAATATCAGGATTCTTGCAGTCCCACTTCTTATGCACCTAACAATTTTCTTAATGAAACGAACATCACATGAGTTTTCTGAGGGTTCCTTGAACATTTCTACTCATGGAGGGGTGTTATTATTTAGAAAGGGGGAAACGCAGTATCTCTTGTTGAACCTAGATTGTAAAAATAGCGAACAATGATAGTCTCAGTTTGGCTGATAACTCTCGAGTGCTAGTTGCCAGGTTTGCCTTTACGGTCTGACACAGAGCCTCGGAATCCACTGGTTCTTGGCCTACCGGACCTTGGATGATCGTCCAGGTTATTGGCACGTGACCTAAATTTTTGAACAATTCAAATGCTGTGGCCTACGGCATCTTCTCCTTTTGCATGACAAATATTTCGTGTTGCTTCAACAGCGTTATGGCCAAGTTCAAATTTCTGTAGCAAAGGTTTTGCGTGACAAATGTAGCCGTTTTGGATTGTTCATCTCTTAGGCGTCCAAATCACAGAGGGAATGACGAAATGCAATGCTGTACAAAAGAAAAGCTAACAATATAAGTTTCTACTGAATTTCGAACACTGTTGGGCATATGACAAATCTGCCATAACAAAAGCGTTTATGCAAATACTATAAAATTAATATTATTCCTGTTTGTAATAACTGCATTGTAATCTATAGTTTTGAATAGATTGTCCACACATGTATCCACTTTTTTTCAGTTAAATGCAATTAAATTTTGCTTTGTACTCTCCTTGATGAAATTAATGGATACCTTGCAGTACATCGCGGGGAAAAACACACAGAATTCCGACCGGTTTCTCCTTTTATGCAAATATTACAAAGTTTTTTGACGCACTCTCTGTACTTCATCTTAATCCTTTGTTCGTGATGTTCTGAAAAGAGAGTAAAGTGTACGTACAAGTTTTTGCTTATTATATCAATAAAAAAAATTAAAATAATGATCTTGATTAAGCATAAGGGAATCCAAAAATAAATTGTTCGTTATTATATTTTTCACACGAATTATCGGCAAACACAGGAACTTTTTCAACTTCAAGATATATTTTGTATAGGCTCTTTGGAAAAAGCCAGATATTCGGTTGAAAACATTTGTTGGGTGGCTTCAAAATCCTCAGCATTTTCTTCGGGGCGGCTTCTTACCAAAAAGAGAGACAAACTTCAGGGAACAAATCCGATGTCTACGTGGTTCTCTGCTTGAATGATTCCATTTTGACCATAGAAAAAAGCTCTGAACAATCTGGGTTCCGTGCGGTGGAGCGTTACTTTGGCGAAACGTCTTTCATCGGTATTCCACTTTTCTGATTCTGTACTCGCTACAAGGAACTAAAAAAATTATCTGGTTGAAAATCTCTCTCGACTCTGGGTTGACATGGTACTTACATATTGTGATCTAAAGAAGTTTCAGATCTAATGCCCTGCGGCTTTCTTTTGGGAGGCAAATCAAATGCAGAATTTTCACTTCCTGGAAATAATACACGTATGAAACAATTACAGCAGCTGTTGGAAGTGCCTATGCGTTGCAATTTGATTGGGAAGAATTGAACTATTGTATCGATAGTACTGATGGTATAGTGCCAAAAACTGTGGACAAACGGTAACAAACAAATTAAGAAGAGAAATCACAATTTTATTCTGGAGCCACGGGTGTACAGTCAACCCAAGGAAATAATCCACACGAGTTTAATATTTAATATGCTAATGTGTTGTTTTAATAGCTTTTTTAATTATAATTATTTAAATTTAATAATCTTAATAATGTTAACTCTAAATGTAATATTAGATCGTGGAATTATGGGGGTGGCCTGGTGGGCTTTCACTGAACACAACTTCTGTGAAGTTAAGCTACATCAGGCACGGCTCGTCACTGGATGGGTGACCATCCGTGATAGCCAATCTTCTCCCCCCCCCCCCCGGCTGCTGCGACCATCAGCAGGTGCTTCCAGGTCCATCCAGGGACCCAACTCGTCGGCCTCTAGCCATACAGGCCCTGGATGGGCGTATTGGATCCAATTAGTTAATAAATTAATATTGAAACGGTAAAACTTAAGGTAAAATTCAAGTGTGGATTATTTCCCTTTGATGACTACATTTAGAAGACCACCCGATGAGGAGGACAGGATCTTCGAAATACACATCCGTGTCTCCAGAATAAACTTCTCGTTTGTGGAATTATGGTTTCTCTTCTTATTGTGTCGATATTTACCGTGTGACAAAGAATGCCGAACGTCTGTAATTTGATGACATATTCCGTAAAAAAAAAAAACATTTAAAATTCTTGCTTACACCTATAATATAACATTGAACGTGTCTGTTTCTTTTAGAGTAATCTGATTAACTATTTAAGAATTTTTATAATGTTTAAAATGTATGCACCATGGTATCAGTCTTGTACTGTCTTGCTCTTTGATATAGACGCCTGGACCACAAAATGGAAAATGCGTTAAACGTTCATAAAACGATAACTTTGAAACTATTGTCAAATGTGGAATTGAGAAATAATTTAGTGACAGAAATGTGAAACGGAGCAAGTGAACAAACAAAATATTAGAGTATCGCTACATAGATTAAGCAATTGCTGAAATTGGACTGTATTTGCTTCCAGCTTCCAGTTTCTTCATTGCGTAAAACGGCGTTACGAGAGAGTGGCAAACAGTTGTGCTAGTGTTTCTGTTTGGAATCTAAAACATCTGATTTTTTATTTTCGCATCTAAGCCAATACTCCGAGAAATTTGTATCTTAGGTAAGCTCCATTATACACTTTATAAACAGTAGTTAATAGTGATATCAGTGATATATTTAAATGTGAGATTGTGTAGTTCACTGAGCATAGCTAAGGGAAAGAAAACTGACGCATAGTGGACTGTTAATTTGATCGACTTTGCTCCAGCGGCTCTAGAGATCGACTCAACCATCAGTGTAGCCTACGAAAAAGACAGGCCTCGGCGCGGAAAAGTCCCCTGACCATGGTAGGCTGATCAACAATCCAACCTTCATTGTTTTCAACAAACGAAAAAATACTGATTCTTAAAATCCAAGATGGAAACAATGATGATTACATTGTTATTCAGCCTAGGATGATCAGGTGACTTTTCCGCGCCGTGGCCTGTCTTTTTCGTCGGCTACGCTCATCAGTCACTGACGTCACGCATCAAGTTCAGAGGTTCACGACATCAACAGCTACAGTCCAAGAGCAGAACAACCTGTCATACATTTGTAGACACATTGTATTTGTTTGGTAGTTGCTTCTGAAGGACTTACCCTTTTCCTCGATTCTTCTGCTCTTATATTCGCTTGCTTCTCTTCTCGCTCCGGTCCTTATTTTGAATTTCCGAAGACATTGAAATAAACTGGGGAGAAGAAAGGGAATGATAAGAAAGCGAGAATGTAAATATTCGATCGATCGACCTTACGGTGATCGATCGCCGAATGTTTACATGAAACCAATTCAAGGATTAGGTGCGGAACAGGTAAACGTTAAATAAATAGTAGAGAGGGGTGCATATATTCTTTTCAGGCTCGATTATCCCGATGAGACTTGCACTCAATTGAATGACGGCACCTTAGTGAAGAAAATCTGGCCAACGGAGCAGAAAACTTGCTTCATTATATGAAAGAGAAATTCACGTAGACGCTTTCTCTATAGCTGATCCTATTTCTTTCCTTATTAATCCTTTCTAGTCTATTGGTAAACCCGTTTGCGATGAAAAAATAAAAGATATCGAATCCAAGAATATATCATAGCAATTTATGACATCGGACAATATGCAATTTTAGTATATCTCCAAGTGAATACATAATATACGATACGCAATTTCGCACAGAATAGAAAGAAACGATTCATCAATAATTCATCAAGAAAGAAACGGCTTGACGGAATTTCATTACTATTAATGTAAGATCCCAAATCCTTATCATGGGAACACTGAAGTAGCGTTGCCTCGACTTAATCGCAATTGAAACAAGAAATTAATCCCCTCCGAGGATGGTATAAGAAAATGGAGTAAGAAGCCCTGAGTTCATCTATTTTTTTTACCTCTTTTATCGGAAATTTTAAACTTTTTTTTATCAAATAATGATTTTTTCGAACGTAGCATTTATAGAATAGAAAAGAGCTGTATCTTCTTTCGTTTCTCATCATTTTAGATCGAATGACATATCACATGCCTTTTGAAAACGTTAATAGCTATTAAGACCACGTGATGACTATCCTCTCAACTCCGACCTCACTAGGAGAAATTGGCCCAAAATTCATGGTAATATGGAATTTGCCTAGAGGATTCCTCTAAGAGTAATCTGCATATCATTCCTTTACATACATATACAGGTTGTTTAAAATTTGTCGGACTCTCATATACCTGATAGTCCTCTGAGAATATCTGGTAAAATTTTAAAGGCTGGTGGAGGGGACCAAACTAATCATTTTCCGTCAGAGAATGTGTGTCCGGAAATGACGCGTTTAAGCGCGGGAGTCGATAACGTCTAGGAGTAAAGGCGTCATTTCCCCGCTGAGATTTACAACAGCATGCATCGCTTTACAAAGGGAGAGCTTGCAAATATCCATAACCTAATCTAACTCACATCACATCTGTTAGAACTGACAGATTCCAATTTCGCAAAGCTAAATTGTCGATTCGGCAGTTGTCTCGTCGGGAAACGTTCCCTCTACAGCCTCTGAGCAGGTAGTGTTTCCATTCGCTGCCTCATACCTCATATGGATATTTACAAGCTCTGCGTTTGTAAGGCGATGCATACTGTTGAAAATCCCAGCGAGGAAATGAAACCTTTACTCCCAGACGTTATCAACTGCCGCGCTTAAACGCGTCATTTCCGGACACACATTCTATGATGGTAAATGCTTATTTTGGTCCTATCTACTGCTCTTGAAAATCTTGCCAGATATTTTCCTTTTGATTCTATACAAATAGGAGGGGAAACATTGAAGCAACTTGTATTAATGCGCGCCTCGAGATTAAAATGGAAACGCTGTTAATACTATAAATTTCCTCTAAAAATAAAAGTCCCAGTTTCTCTCAAACGTCGGTCTAAACCTGTAAATGTTTGATGGTTTGGTGCATGTCTGTTAGGAAACCGCAGCTACATGCAGCATGTGCAAATCTGCATTCTCAGCGTTATTAAACCCGCCATTGCTACAAATAACTCGACAACACGTGACAATCGTCACTTGATATGACTTCACCAGCCGCCGCCAGTCATGGTTCAGTCAATGATACGAGGCCAAGGAGAGATAGTCCAAGGCACTCAAAAGTCACCTGCCCATCGGGATCTGGACAACAATTCATGCTTCATTGTCTCCATCTTGGTTTTTAATAATCAGTATTTTTTCGTTTGTTGGAAATCATAGTAAACAGTGAACGATTCAAGCACTTGTGTGGCACATGTTTGCAGTACGAGCAGAAAGGTGCGACTTGTAAGGATAAATGATGCGAGTGACTGTGACAAATTTAAGCGTTTTACGATTTTGTGCTACTGTTGATTCCTGTCTTGTTCTTATCGGTTTTCAGGCCACCTAGATGCAAAGTTTCCGAAATTTATATAATGTGCGCAAATGAGCGCTAGCACAACCAAACACCTTTAACAACAGCGTCAACACAATCTTCGTCAGTCAGTACTCCTATCAGCTTCAAGCTAACAAGAGGAAACCACAACCTCCGTTCTACTGATTTCGATAGGCTTCAACCTTCGAACTTAAATTTAGCGTGACCTTCTATTTTCATGCTCGAAGACTTTAACATGCAGGTTGGGGGGGGGGGGGGGGATTAGCTAAAAGAAATTCGTATCCAACGAAAGAAAAACTGGGCGTGTCTAATTAAATTTCCGATTTCAATTGTTAGACATTGTTTCTAAGTAACATTAACAATCGCTAACAATTGAATTGGAAATTTAACTGGACACGCCCAGTTGTTCTTTTGTTGGACAGAGTATAGGTCAATACGCCTTAGTTTTTAAAAAAATCGAGGTCAAAAATCAAGACGCCGCTTACATATTTAAAGGACTGCATAAATTATAACAGAAGCGGTTAATGCGCTTGTCTATAGAACTGAACATCGCCAGTTCGAGTCTCCGTTATGGGCACTCTTTTTTAATTCAAGTGAATAAACTAAAATATTACTAAGAATAAAATTTCAGTTAAATTTTTTTTTTTATTTTTGGTACTTAACAACGCTTGACAAAACCACTCTTATTGTTTGATCTCTTTCTCTCGCTTTATGTCACTCTCGCTATAAAATTGTCGTAATATCCCCCGTAATATATTTCACCCGATACACTGTGAATTACATTATATATACATTATATATGTCGCCTTAGCTCGTAATGACAACAGTAAGTAATTCTTATTACTTCTTATAGTGTGCTCTGGGCCAATACCTTCAAGACGAATTTCATCCGTGCCACCACAGCATATAATAATGTTATCTGTGCTTCCTTCAGATTGTCTAAATTCACTTCCATAACTCTCTTCTGTATTCTGTTTAAGATACCAACGTTAAACACTATTAAGAAATTGCTGGTACAATCATCCAGTGTCCTTTATTCAAGAGTGGTTTTTAAGGGATCATTCTTATCGCCAGACCTGAGTGTATAAAATTGATGAAATTCTGCATCGTATCTCTAGTTTCCTTGTTAGACACTTCCCTTATAAAGCATTCTATTGTGGAATATTCTTCCACTGAAATTAAAACAAACGGATATTGAATATAGCTCATCTATGTTTAATTTTTCCTGTCTACATTTTAATGACCTCTTGAAAGACTATCTTATTTTGAGACAAAATGGTGACATTTAATTTTTATTGGAATGTATTTTGCTTGATCTAAATGTATTTTAAAAAATTTTTAAAACCTTTTTACTCATTTGGAGTATATCACAAAGAGTGCATTACTCTCCGATTGGTGATTGGCTTTCTGATGATTGATTCATTTCTCACTGTGGATTAAATGATAGTCTGCTTAATTTTTTCTTTATAATATTAACTATACTGCGTGAACTAAAACGATGGAGATATACTGAGTGAACTAAAAACGATAGGGACGAACATCCTTTGTAACGTTAACACGTTCTGTACTAATTGCTCTATTACAGACAAACCATCCATTTCCGGATATATGTTCTAATAAGATTTTTTATTCATCCTCCTGAAGTTTGTCCCTATTGTTTTAGTTCACCCTGTGTTTTAGCTTCGAATATAGTCAACCCTACTATGATGTGGTACTCGCACAACGTGGCTTCCATATTATGCAGAACAAAAGTTACCACAGTCTTCCTATAACGCGGTATTCTTATCCTGTACCGAATGGTTAAAAAGTTTTTCCAACATTACAAAATTTTATTACAAAGAAGCTATTACTGTTACAGCTTTTGTATGTATAGTCACAAGAGAAAGAATGTCTCATGAAGATTTTTTTTCACAATGTTAATAGGCTTCTACATGTGTACATGAGAGGATGAGATAAAGCGAGGGAGAGATCGAACAAAGATTGAAGAGCGATTTTGCAAACGTTGATTTTGGCATTTTGCAAAGTGCCAAAAATAAAAAAAAATGATTTTACTTGAAGTTTTATATTTCAATTATATTTTAATTTATTCGCTTGAGAAAAAAAAGGCACATAAGGGAGAATCGAACTCGCAATGTTCGTTCCGCAGGCAAGCGTCTTAATTGTTATAGCACCGCTTCGGTTAATTAATTTATATACAGGGTTACAGGAAAGTCGACCTAGATATTTAAGGACGTTATTGTGTAGGTCGTTGCCGATAGATTTAAATAAACATTTACTCTTTACGGTCTGGGACCGCTTTCTCTGTCATTTTGTGTTTGATTTACCTACTTAACTGAGAGTATTATACCTTTTTGGATAGTTAAAAAAGACGTAGAAGTTATTAAAATAATTTGCAGGATAACTTCCATCGAACTTTTTTTAATTAACGTGCCTTAAAGTTGGGAACACTTAGTGAAAACATCTACATGCAAGTTGTTTCAAGTTTTATTATTTATTTTTATAAATGGCATAGCCCCTACGTAAAAACAGCAAAAAATTGGACCCTAGAGTCTGGAAATTAAAAAAAAAAGTTGAAGCTAGAGCAAAAAATGATATTTTTTTCTTTTAATTTAAAAGTCACATATCTAGAAAACGGTTAACTTTTGGATAGTAGGTTATAGGATCAAATCTATCGGCAACGATCTAAATAAAAACGTCCCTAAATATCTAGGTCGACTTTCTCTGTAATCCTGTATATATACAGCGGCATCATGACTTAAACCTTTTACACGAGTTACTTTTAGATGGTACCAATTTGTATCTTAAAGCCCATCGAAATCGGTGGGACGGAGGTTGTGATTTACCCTCGTAAGTGTATGTATTTGTAGTTGGTGAGCAGGCTTCAGTTGTCACGTTTTGTTTGTGGTTGCGATTGCAATGACCAATCTGAAATGTCTGGAGTGAATTGAAAGAACTTAGATCTGTGCCTCATCCATCGTACTCTTCCAACTTGGCCCCTTGCGACTTTTTCCCTTTTCTCAAGTTGAAAATCAAGTGGAAGGGACGAAGATTTGACACCACAGAGGAGGCTCAAATTGCAGGCGATGTTAAATCACACACCAAGAAAGACTTCCAGGATGCATTCCTTTCATGGCAGAAGCGTTGGAATCGGTATCTGAACTCTCAAGAGAATTATTTTGAAAGTGGCGGTAATGATTAAAAATCCATGTGCAATGTAGTTTTTTCCAATGCTATATTTCGGGAACTTTGGATAGCAGAATGTTTACTAACTCTGTGTACAAAGTTTCATGTGAGATAGAGGACCTTAACATATATTTTTCAATAAACTGAGGTCGCAAATGAATCCTTGATACATAAAAAAATTGTCAAACATCATACAAACAAAGAAGTTGATGAGGAGGTTTCCTCGGATGTCAGAAGAATCTTGTGGTTCCAATACGACGGAGCACCAGCCCATTTCAGTACGCCTGTACGACATCACTTAGACAATATGTTCCATGATCAATGAATTGGTTGAGAAGGACCAGTTGCTTGGCTATCTGGATCGTCGGACCTAAACCCTTAAGATTTCTTCTTCTGGGGCCATCTGAAAAATGTGGTGTACTCGGATTCGGAAGAGGATTTCATACTCTTGTAGATTCGAAAGAGGAGCTGGTAGCGTGAATTTTGGCTGTAAGTGACCTTGTAAGAGGCACTGCAGGGATTTTTGACCGTGTCAGAAATTAAATGACAAGATGCTTTGAGGCATGCATTGCTGCTCATGCTCAACAGTTTGAACAGCTTTTGTAATTTATAAACGTTTTCACCATCAGTATCAAGTTTTATAATTTCTCCGTTTTCTGGAAATACATTAACGAGAGGGACAATATTACGAGGAAGTTCTCAGATAGCCGCTGTATATATGTTGTTTGGCAATTATTTATGTATCAAGAATTCATTTGCGACCCACAGTTTATTGGCAAAATTTATTCAAAGTAAGATCATCTACCGTCCCTAAAAGTTAGTACACCCTTTCGTAAACAAAAGAGATCGCAGAAACCCCGTCTGCTACTCCTAAAATCTTAGCTTCCAGTTACTGTTGAATTTAGATTACCTCCATTTCCCTTTGTCGATTCTCCGATCTAAAGTCATGACCACTTGTGCATGAGATTAACTGTTGATTAGCTTAATATCAACGCTTGTTGCAAATAAACATAGCTACTATGGGCTCTCTTTCACCTACAAATTATATTTTTAATAGCCTGAAACACTAGGCCCTTTGCTTCAAGTTATCTCTCCCTAATGGATAGATATAGAGCTGGAATTTGAATGATATAGAATATGCAAACTTCTCGACATTTGCGCTCACTTCATATGGCAATATCGCATAATGTTTTACGGTTCACTTCTCCTTATTTGCTTAAAAATTCTTGATCGATGCTGCGTTATTCCAATTAGAATCCAACTCGATTTCTTTGAATTCCCGAAGACTCTTATCATTTATCCTCAAACTATCAAGATTTTATGCTATTATTCAGGGTGATCCGAACTTATCCAGCATAATTGTTTAGGAACATTGTATGGTTCAAATGGAACAAAAAATGTCCTATAAACATTACATCTAGTTTCGATCGTTTGTGAGATATCAACGTTTGCCTATTTTCTTTTATTTACAGTCTTTTCCTAGAAAAAACGTAGGTTTATCTATTTATTCTTAAATGTACTTTTCCTGTTTTGCATATGCCAAACACAAAGAGGAATCGTTGAGCAATTACACCCGACCAGATTGTGGCAACTACCAGCTCAGTTGTCCGAAAATGTAACCAGTTCATTGGAGCTGGGGGCAACCATTTTCAGAAGCTTCCTCGACATTGATTTGTTACTGTCTTCTTATTCTTATTCTTGTATCATTTTAGTTTTGTTTTGTAGCTCAATGTGATTTTCTGTCAGTATGCAGAATAAGAGTGATCTGCACTCTCAAGTGGTTTTTTTTTATTTGCTTTAACAAATCTACAAGAAAATAGACAAACGTCGATATTTCACACACCAACGAAACTAGATGTAATGCTTATAGGACATTTTTTGTTCCATTTGACTCATACAATCTTCCTGAACAATTATGCTGAATAAGTTTGGTTCACCCTCTATATAATGATAATAATGATTAAAGGTTTATCTTTAAAAATCCATCTCAAATTTATCTAAAACTAAAAGACTAAATTATTTCCAAATAACCGAATATGCGTCTTATAGTGGTTCATATTCAGATATAATACATTCGTCCTTTAGAGATCATCATTCACATTGCACATCTAAAAAGAGGGAAGAAGTTACACGTGATCACGCAGAAAGGGGCAAATAAAGCGAATGAGCCTAAGGAAAGAAAGAAGGGAGGAAGGAAAGGTGGAAGAAGGAAATATTGGAAGTTGGCTTCTAGCAACCTGGGACCGGTGGCTCACCAGCTTAACGATCGATTCGACTAAACGAGCATTGCTAGGCAACAGGCGGCTGACTCTTCCTATTGGGGAGTTTCCCATGAACAATTTTGGCTTAGGATGAGTAAAGCGTGCGAGAGAAGTCACGCGGAGCATCTCGGTGACGAGGCACGAGCGTGAAAATTAATTATCTCTCTTCTGAAGGAAAATGAAGTGACAATGACTGATCGCCAAGTTCAAGTGATGTCTCCATTGCCCGCGTAATTCAACCTTAAACAGAATAGCTTGCCATTCTAAAAAAAGCAGGAAAAAAAAGAATCTCATTACCTTTTCTTTAGTCGATCGATTGCTTCTTTGAGCAGTGGCCTTAGAAAATTCCCGAAGGGAGGGACTATAAAAAGGAAGTCTATTTTAGATTTAAAAAATGAATGAATGTAAAAGTTTATCTCCCTTTGCACAGTTTTACACAGCCTCTCTGAATAGTTTATTTCTTTGCAGTTTTTTCTGCTTTATAGCTTTGGTTATTTGCGAGTTAGAAACTTTAAATAGTCCCTTACAATTTCAACACATGACATAGCTCAAGACATTTAGAGTTCATAAAGTAATTTAAAACGGAAAAGAAGAGAGAGTTTTATATAACTTAAAAGTTTGTTTTTATTTATATCATGAATCTGTGTATTCACTTCATTCAGCAAAAATTAAACAATTACTGTGGAATGGAACAACCAAAAAGGGAAAAGCCTCTAATCCACAAGGAATAGCACTGACATACCCTTTTTTCGGGTACATATCTTCAGCGGAAAGACAAAAGTTATAAGAAAAAAAGAAAGAAGGTAAAACCTTAAAGCTAAATATACAGGGTGTCCATAATTAAAGGATCCAATTGCAAAGTTTCCTAAATGCGAAACCAGTCAACAGAAAAGTGTGAAACCAGTCCATAATGAAAGGATGGGAATTTGTTTCATCGAAAAAAAAAATTAGTTACGAATTTCGCCACTAGAGGACGTTTAATAACTAATTGTACTTTTAGCCATACGTATACAATAGTTTAACAAGTTCAACATGTGTAAAACAACAAATTACAACATAACATGTTCCACATGATGGTCATCATTTTCAGAAACCATCTGAAATCGCAAGATGGCATGTTCCACAACTGACCGAAGTGTGTCTGGCGACATGTTGCGCACGGTTGATGACACGTTCTTCTGTAAAATGTTGTCTAAGAATATCTTTAACACACAGTGCTATGTGTGGAGGAGCTCCGTCTTGCATAAAGATTATGCGTGTAAGTCACTGACGGGCTTGCAGAGCCGGTACAATTTCGTTCCCGGTGATCAAGCATGTCACTGGACCTCTAGAACCTAGAAAAAAGTACGGGCCGAGAACAAATGATGCCGTGAATCCACACTATACCGTCACTTTTGGGGAATGCAATGGAACCTCTAAGAAACCGTGCGGATTTTCCGGTTCCAAAATGCGGCTGTTGTGTGTATTCACGGCCCGTCCAAGTGAAAATGCGCTTCGTCTATCCAGAGGATACTCCACAGCCATTTTGCATCGACTTCAACGCGAGCAAGAAACTGAAGTAAGAAATGGAGCCAATCGTCGCAATCATATGGAAGCACCTGCTGCACAAGTGAAAGTTTATACGGATAATATCGGAGGAAATTCCGCATTATCTTATGGACAGTTGGACGTGGCCTATCCAATGCCTGTGCTACACGCCGGACACTGGTGCTACCATGGGAATTTCCAGCTCTGTCCTCATCCATCTGAAGCGAAACCTCCTTTAATGCGTCTGCAGACACAGGTTTTCTTCCTTTGCCAGGACGAGCTAATTTATTCAACGATTAGTTATCATTTTCCGAAGATTTTTTTACATTCATGGGACCTTTTCGGATCCCCTTCAAAGTCCGAAATTTCCGTAGAGCTATTTCGGAATTACTGATTTCGTAAAACAATTTCACTAACAACGCGCGACCTCGTAAACTTAACGTCATTGTGAGAGGCATTACACTTTGAACACAAGATCTCCGTGAATGTTCCTCGGTTTTATAGGTAACAACTGCTGCATGACGGCAGATAAATTTACAAATAAAGAAAAATAGTAAAGAAAATTCCACGGCCTGGACTCGAACTAGGGACCTCCGGGTATACGCCGCGACGCTCTAACACTAAGATACCGCGGACATGAAAGCTGTCGCTATCAAACATGCCCTATGAGCATAGGTTAAAGCTCGGCTCCTTGTTCGCAAGCCAGGACTATCTATCAAATAATTGATAACAATTAATCGCGGAAAAGATACCACGTGCAATCAAGTTGTAGTTTACAGGGCAAACACCAAATCGGAAGTTGATTTCAAAGTTTTGAATATTGTACTGATATTAAAGATCAATTTTTTACTATCAAACTTATTAGGAGCTTTAGCATAAAAGCTACTTATAAGAATGCGCCCTTGTTCAGTACGTTTATCCGGCCGTCCGCCGTTTGCACGATAACTTGGAAGCGGATTAACTTTTTTAAATTCTGTTTTCAGAAATATGACCATCAAAGTCTTAGCTCTGCCGTATCAACTTTTCAGAATTTTTCGTGGACCCCTTCAAGTCGAATTCACGTGCTAAACCAGTGAGTGTAAAGAATTCAAGATACTGACATGCCATATAACAATTGATTTGTCAAGAAGAAATATATTGTTACTTTCTGTTCATCTTTTAAGCATTATTGACATCGGCGCGCGCACGTGAAATCGCTTTGTCGAAGCACGATTGCTCAAGTGCTCATAATCTATAAGCTTATTAAGTAGCGGAAAAATGGAGCTACTTATTGATTTTATTTTATACACGATTTGAATCACCCTTCATCATTTCTACATTTTTTGAGGTAGAAGGTTGAAATTCGGAATGTAGCTTACTATGGGAATGTGCACCTTCACTATTTAGTTTGGTTTTGATTAGCCCACTAAAGTCGGAGTTTTGGGGGTGAAAATTAGAGGGGACCAAAAGGTCTAGGTGTATTTATGCATATAAAGGAGTGGAATTCGGTATAAACAAGATCTCCAGTATATGATTTTTTTTCCCCCGAGGTATCCATGCCTTCCCGATTCAATGGCGGAATGCATCGAAAACATGGGGACTACATTGAAAAATAGTGTACCAACTCTGTCTGTAAAAAAGGAGCTTAAAAAATATTTCTGGTTTTCACTTGACTGACCCTCGTAAGTAGAATAAGAATGGATCTATTTATTGGTCCCCTTCATAATTTCTACATTTTTTGAGGTTGAAATTCGGAATGTAGCTTACTATGGGCATGTCCATCTGCACTATTTAGTTTGGTTTTGATTGGTATACGGGGGTCGGAATTACGGGGGTGGGATTCAAAGACGGCAACATATCTATGTGCTATTTAGGTATGTAAAGGCGTGAAATTCAGTATCCAGATTCCTCTAGGCAAGATCTACATTACTATGAAGTTTAGGCCCAGGTGTTCCATTCGGGTCGGATTTTCGGGGATGGTAGTCACGTGGTCTTTAGAACTATGCCAACATATGGCTTGTGATATATCATACGATCGGAAATGATGAGAAAGGAAAGAAAATACGACGTTTTTTACATTTTTTACATATTACGTTCGAGAAAATCAATTTTTTGATTAAAAAACTTGGGGAGAGGTAAAAAGTGCACTCAAAATTCACCTGACCATAGTAGTCTGAGCCAGAGATCCTTAATACCAGCGAGATATGACGTTAACACATTTTCCGTTGTTGCCTTTGTAATTCCGTGATAGCATTGGCCTCTGGTGTAGTAGAATAAAGCAAAAGTATCTTTCAGATATCGTTTCCTGCGAGCATCGCGAGAAACTGACGTCATTACGTAACATGCACGAGGCCAACGAGAGACCGGCCAGGGCACTCGAAAGTCACATGATCATCGGGGTTCGGGTAATAATTCATCTTTCATTGTTTCCATCTTGGATTTTAACAATCAGTATTTTTTCGTTTGTTGGAAACAATGAAGGATGGATTGTTGCCCTGACCCCGATGATCAGGTGACTTTTGAGTGCCCTGGCCTGTCTCTCGTTGGCCTCGATAACATGCATAAATGACGTCACTTCTTTTCGCAATTTTATAGCCGAGGCCAACGAGAGACAGTCTAGGGCACTCAAAAGTTACATGATCATAGGGGTCCGAGCAACAATCCATCCTTCATTGTTTCCAACAAACGAAATATTACTGATTGTTAAAATCCAAGATGGAGACAATGAATGATGAATTGTTGGCCGGACCCCGATGATCATGTGATTTTTGAGTGCCCTGGTCGAGGGGACGACAATAGCAAATATCGATGACAAGATTCGGAATCTTTGGATTATCGTAGAGATTCGAAATTTTAAAAAATATCGATTCGAAATTCTATATATCGTAAAAACGGATTAAAAATCGAGTAGACACTTTTATACTATTATCATGGTTTTCATTTATAAACCATGCTATTATTATGGTCCTTATATTTTAAAGGAATTGCTATTGTCTACTATTATTTTTCTAAAATTCCTTCAAATTTTGCTTTCATTTTATTCTAAGATTTTATGTAATCGATTATAACATTTTTTTATTTCCATATAACCCTGTATCCAGACTCCATTAAAATTGTTTTTAAATTTTCAGTATAATTAAAATTGTTTCAATATAGACTGTGATAATGAAATTCACCCAATCAATCAAACTATAAATAAAGGAGAACATGTGAGTTCGTCACGGAAACACTTGCATTGTTGGCGCTGGCTTGAAGCACATGCCGGAACTGAAAGGTCATCTGATGACCATTGTTGTATGAGCAACAATTTTTATAAAGGAGAGCATGTGAGTTCGTCACACGAAACAATTTGAATGTGCGAGCTTTACAACAGTATTAATTAAATTTGTTACCGCGCAAACTGCGCGCGGATAAAATCTTGTTAAAAAATAAAAACATGAAAATTTGTAACAATTGCGAAAACGTTTATTTAAACAATCAATATTGGCCTTGCACTCTAGAGCAGGGCCGTCCAAATCGTGCACGTCGCCCGCGTGCAACATAAAATGCTCGCGGACAAAGCTCACGGGCAAAGCCGAGGAGATAGTCCAAAACTCAGGAGGGGAGTGGGTATAGTTTTTCCTATGCAGTGTTGCCAGACTTTAGAGGGCGATTGCATTAAATGAGGCATTATTTGTTTTCTTACTGACACTTGCTTGTTTTTCGTCTCGCATAACATGGCGCACATTCCGAAAAAATCACTGAACCAGTATTTAAACCGGAGTGGTAGAATATGTTTTTTTTTCATTGTTCACAGATCGGATTCGAAATGCTTAATATACAATCGTGTCCTATCGAGGAAAAAAATACAATTCTACCTGATATCGAGAAAATTGTCACATTAAAACAAAGGAAATAAAATGGTAAACTGCCTCGTTTTCTTTTACAATGTCGAATTGATAATTAGCAACTCGACTTTAAGGAACTAATCAACGTAATGTGCAATAGGGGAGTAAGGAAGATTACCCGCGTGCACGGGCGCTGCCCGCGGACAGAAATCTTGGACAGCCCTGCTCTAGAGAGTCTATCATTTGAAAGTTTGCTCTATCAGGCATAGGCCAAAGTACTGTGGTTTTGAACCAAAACACTTTCCTGTTTCCGATTATATAAGCAATGAGTGGGGAATCAATCGGAATGTCAATAGAATTGCCTCCAGTTTCTGAAACGAAGCAACATATTCTAGTGAGTGTAGGCTCTAAGTCCCGCCGCAATTCATTTTAGCGCTAGCGTAAATTCATGTTTAGAATAGAAAGCTCGGTTTCGGCAGGTTTGGCAAATATAAGATTCGAAATAAGATGATTCGGGATTCGGTATAAGATTCGAGAGCCAAATGACAAGATTCGGGGCATTGTCGGCCCCCTCGGCCCTGGCCCAATGCCTCCTAAAGATAAGGCCTGAGCGCGAAAACGTCATACATTGTTACATCATCATCCGAAGATACGTTTAATCGCATTTCTACCAATAATAAGCCCTGAAATGCGATTAAACGTATCTTCGGATGATGATGTAACAATGTCTGTCGTTTTCGCGCTCAGGCCTTATCTTTAGGAGGCGTTGCCTGGCCTGTCTCTCGTTGGCCTCGTTTTATAGCTTAGTGACGTAAATTGCATTCATAAACTCTTTACTTTCAAATTTTGATTTATTTAATATTAGCATTGAAATAAAGAATTGAATTAATAAAGAAAATATTGGAAATTTATTCGTGTTATTGTTAGATTAAATAAGAAAGCCATCTATCTTAGGAAATAAAATAGATGCACTTAATAAATAGATTAATAAAATACAATAAGAAATTAACAATATTTCAGAATAAATATTAATAAATAATAAATAAATGAATAAACTGCAATTAAAAATTAATAAATGCACATTATTTACAAGCATATTCATTTTAGAAACGAAAATGTAATTATATCATACGTACACGTATACAGAGAAATAATAAAATTAATGATGAAATTATTTTATAAACTTAAAATTATATAAAGTTATTATTTCTTACAGTTTTTATTATATATAACTAAAATATGAAAATCTCTGAAATAATTTAACTTCATTTTTACATTTGGAATATTTTAAATTGAAAATTAAAAAGAAACCAAACAAATTTTTAAAATGAACAACAGATATCCACTACATTAAATGTAGAATTTTTTTTTTTAAGAATTTAGTGTTTTTGTGCTGATAGAGTTTAAACAATACAAAGCATGCTGTTTAAACAATATCTCGCGGCACATCGTTGATTTTTGGCCATTAGTAAATTCAGCTTGCATTTATAAGCCTATCCAGGGATAAATGACATGTGCTCTTGGTCTAACACTTCCGTTATTAAACCGAAACTAAAAGTCAGATTTGTAAAATGAAAACAGTTTATGACATAAAATTGGCCGTGACTCGCAATGAGTCATAAATGAGGCTGCCATCTGGTGTAGAAGGATAAAATACAGGGTGATTTAGTCAATTTCTGACCATTACTATGATTTATTGACCCATTAATGTTTGCAAACTTAGGAAATCAGTATGATATTTTAGGCAGTTCGGAGTTTTTATTCCCGTGGAAAAGTCTTGATGATATGCTCAATATGGCCACCACGAACGTTTTGAACTGCTCGCAGCCGAATGGTGAAGTTGTTCATAACTCTATCCAGGATTTCTGCATCCACAAGGGTGCAGCAGTCGACGAGGCTTTGTCGCAGCTGGTCTAGGGTTCTTGGTGCTGTAGTGAACACACTGTCTTTCAGGAACCCCCAGAGATAAAAATCACATGGGTTTAGGTCAGGATTCGTAGGGGGCCAAAGAAAGCCACCCCCGAATCGATCTGGAAACCTGTTTGAGATGACACGATTTCCGAATTTCTGATTGAGAAAGTCACTTCATTATCTGTTAACTCCTGATAAACATGGATCTTATACGGGAACAGGTGTAAATCCTTTCTCAAAATTCGCCACGTCGTGGTATACGATAGCACTTCTGTTCCTCATGCGGCGAACAGATTTTTTGGTAGGGGAATCGACCAACCTTGTGCGAACATTTTCGACAACTTCGGCCGTTCGAACACGAGCTTGACAAAATCTATGATTGCTTGCCTGCCTGGTGCGTCTCGACACTTATACTCCTTCCGGAACTTTCTTTGCACGGTTAAATAAATGATTTTGATTTTGTCTCGAAATACCATTCGACAACCTTGCATTTCTGCTCTGTTGATAAAGCGGGCGCCATTTTTCAACAATACGATTTTCATGCAGCGCCGTTGCAACAATACAAACTCCAACTATTTAGAAATTCGATATGGCGCTCATATTCTTTCAATTGTTTATCCCTAATGCACGTCATTCGAGTGAAATGGTCAGAAATTGACTAAATCACCCGGTACATATGCGCAAACCGACGCCTTCGAGATTAACAAGGTCTGAGCATGCTTCCCCGTTTCAATGCTAAAATGCGTGCGAGAGAGATTTCCCCAATCTGTCGCCAGATGTCCTTCTTTCTCTATAAAATCTCTGTAAACCATGTTGATCAACGGAAAAACATCGATGTTTGCGAGGCTTTTTCAAATTCAGTGAGGCTTCAAATAAAACATAACTTTTACATATTGTTTCCACTGAACACATTTTGTAACTAATGTAACTTGTTCATTTTGATAGCTTCAAAAGTTTTCGAGAAATAGGCTGTTAATGTACTCTGTGTTTTCCGTGTTAATGTCGCCCATGAAAAAACGGCCAGGGCCAGTCAGCTGTTATCAATAATATAGACGTCTCTCGAAAAAAAACTAGCATAAAGTCTCAGTTATATTAATAGAGATTTTATCCTAATGAATTTACTTGATTTTGATGTTTTTGTTTATTGGGTTGAGGCAAGAACAAATGAAGGGGGGGGGGGTTCTTCCTTCATCTGTTGTGGTTTATTGGGTAGGTTTACATCGCTAATATTTATACGTAGCTCATTTAAATTTCGTAATTTCAATTTGTAATAAAATACCTTTTCTTGTTATGACTGTAGTCCACTTGTTTTTTAAATTTTAATCCGATGAGAAAAGCTGAGGAAAACTTGGAATTTTTTTTTATTTAATGCGATGGAAAACCATGAAAACTTTTAATATATGTTTTGCGTTAGAAGTGCGCTTTGGAACGCGGCAATAACTCATTTTGTTAAATTTCGTGGTAAAAATGAAATCTAAGAAAGATTTTTATTTTTTGCAGCTTAAATATACATTTATACACGCGTAGCATTTTTTTTACGCAGTAGTAATTTATTTTAGTAGTAAAAATATTTACATAACTGTATTTTTTATTAATTTATTTATGGCTGCCTTTATTTATATATGAAATAATGAGTTTTAAATTGCTATCTGATGAGAAACCATGAAACCGTCGAAAGATTTTAACTTTTTGCATCTGAAATACGTTATTCAGCTGTATAGCACAGTAGTACTTTATTAAAAAAAAATTAGATAATATTTTTTTATTTATTTACTTTTGAAATTATCATGAATTTAAATTGTCATCTGACGGGGAGTAAAAATCTTTCGATCTTACTTATTAGTCCAAGGTTTAACCATGAAAAGATCGAAAGATTTTTATTTTTTACATCTGAAATTCATTTATACAGCTGCACAGATTTTTTTTCATAAGTGATGGTTTATTTAAAACATTTGCTTAACGGTATTTTATTTATTTATTTATTTTTGAATTTCTCATGGTTACAAAAGCACATGTAATACAACTGAAATAGCTGGCTTTCTGCTTGTTTATAGAGAAAGAAGGACACCTAGTGATGAAACTTCGAAATCGCTCACGCATGCACTTTTCAGCAACATGCTCAGGCCTTGTTAATCTCGAAGGCCTCGGCGCAAACAAATCTGCGCATTACATCAAACAACAATGGTTGTCATATCTCGTTAGTATTAAGGATCTCTGGTACAGCCTAACAAAATTGTCAACTAATGTTAAGTAATTGTTGCTGAACACGTAATGCATTGTTAAGCTTAAAATATATTGTTAAGTTTGGGCTGTAACCAAAGTCATGCAATAGAGGGGGCAAAAATCGACTCTTCAGTAAATAGACCTTTTTACCGAAAACTTTGGCCACAGCAGCGCTATTGTCGTTTGGTATTATTTGCTCGAGTGTAATGGCGGCAGGCATTGCTTTACCCAATAAAGAGTTGAATTTTCACCTTTTTACCGCAAACTTTGCCCACCGCGGCGCTGTTCTTGTCGATTAATGTTTGACCGAGTGTAATGGCGGCGCCCATTGATTACCAAATAAAAAGGTCTATACAATAGTCTAATTGTTAGACTCCAACAATAGAATTCACGCGAGTGCACAGACCAGAGGATTTAAAGACCATGACCATATATACTCTGCAGCTTTTGAAAGTCAACGAACTGATTTCAGAATCTGAAGGCCCCCAAGTATTATACAGTATCTTTAATGTACCTATGGAAACAACTGCTTAAAAATTGTTATTAACCAACTATTCAAAATATTTCTCTAATTAGTAGGTAAGCATTTTATGTATTTTCCATCGTTTTCTAAGCTATTTTAAGGTTTTTTCATACACTTTGAAAGTAATATTTTTAGTTAAAAATAAAATAAATACCAATTTTGAAGTTTTTGATTTTTATTTATTTTTTTAAAAATTTTGTTAACACTCTTTCTTTAGTAACAAAAAAGTTATCGATTTTTGGTCCGAAACAGACCTTAATTTTCCACAGTGGGACGGGGGGGAGAGACGCAGAGATAGGGAGGGACAATTTAGCTTAAATATAAAAATTATATTTAGATAATAATTCGATAGATATATTAAAAGATACCTTTAGCTTGCTTTAAATATTATTCCCAGAAAGTTTTAAAGTTATCATTGCGGTGAAATGAATCGGGAGTGTCAGAAATGTCGTGCAAAGCATTTTGGATATTTATTGTGTTATCTATTTTTCATTCTTCAAAATTTATTAATAAGCAAATTGAGGCTAGAACAATTACATATATATATTTTTTCTCAGAAATGTGATCGAATTTTGATCATTGGGGGATCCTATTATCATAAAAGACGGAAACACCGATACGGAAGCCGAAGTGAGCAATGCAGTTTTCCCTCATTCTTCTCTTCGGGTGGATTCCTCGCCGCCATGTCGTAGCCCTGTACGCCCTGCAAGTTTGCCGACTCCAGCAAATCTTCGGATAAGTGGACCACACTTGGCCAACTTACGAAATACGTGCGGTATGATATTACGTTACATTCATAAGTTTTTCTAGTAGCTCTATTACGCTGTTTCATAAAAACTTATCCTTCATGAAAAGGAACTCTTATTTATCTAGCTCTTGTCTCTTGCTCATGCAATATGCGATTGATATCTAATGTTTGCATTATTTCTTGTTTCTGAAGTAGACCGGGATCCTCCGTCGATTAACCATTTATGGTCACCGCTTTCATTGGTCGCGGTGCAACAGGCTGCTTCAGACATTCCCGCAATTGCTGCTAATTTAAAGGAAGACTACTCATTGGATTAGTTTTTGTAATTAAATATCTCAGACATTAATTTGCGCATCTGTTCCATTTGAAATTAAATTGGAATTTAAATTTACTTTGTTAAAAGAAATTAACCGAGTAATGTAAATCCAATTAATTTTATATTCAATTAAAACTAAATTTGTTAAAATTGAATTGTATCGTTTCCCTCTTACCTTCTCTGTTACAACTTTCTTAACTTTCTTAACTCTGTTACAACTTTCTTAACTCTATACTTATGACTTTGTAATTTTAATTATTACGAAGTCATAAGTACGTGACACAACGCGGTGTATACGCCGTGGCGCGATTCAGAAGCACAGGCCCGACGAGATTTACAGGGTCTATGGCATTGCTGACTTAATAGCGAATGTTTCTGGCAAAGAAATACCAAGTCCTCTAAGATTATCGAGTGGTTGTGTCATGCCTGTTTAATACCAACGATAGGCTATGTATGCTAATTTTACGAACTTTGGAAATTTTTCTTTATATAATTTTAATTGAAAAATAAGATAAAATGTGCTACGTGCAGAAAATTATGCATTTTTTTAGAATTTCACTGAATCTCATTGCAATCGCATCCTCAAAGGTCATCGGTTAGTTGTGTCAGAAACAATGGTAAACTGTTTGTTGTGAGTGCGGCCCTCGGATAAAAAAAGGTTGGGCACCGCTGGTCTATGGTAAAACGTCTTTCTCGTTGGCCTCGGTTTGGCTTGTCATTTATTTGAATAGCTGAGGTTGGCGTACAATAAAACCCTCACTGAACATCTTATGATTTACTCTTTAATGAATTTTACGCCTTAGGAAAGATGGTCCCGGCCTGCGGACTAAGTAACTGCTCCAGTCAAGCCCTAAAATCATGTAAATAGCGGTTAGCTTTCATGGCCGCAGTGGCGCAGTTGGTTGGTTCGTTGGCGGTCTGAGCCAAAGGTTTCTGGTTCGAATCCAGGCTGCGGTATTTTCTTTCCTATTTTTCATCATTTAAAATTATTTTTGCTGATTCGATTTCTCTAAATAGTAACTCGATTATAATTAAACATGTGGAAACTCCTCTGGAAATGACTAATATTTTTTACCAAATTGTAATTATTCCTTTGTTATCAATAGTATTAAAAATGGTATTCATTCTAACCAATGAATCGTTTATTTCTGAGGAAATGGGGAAAGGGAAATAGACGTCTAGGAAAGTTGTCATGGATTCCTGTCTAATGGTTAAAAAAGGATTCAATGAGAAATTGTTGATTCTACGTTAAATTCTCGTTGAATGGCCCTTTTATCGGCTTTTAAACCTAACTCAGCAGGGTATCAGGTCAATTCGTCGAGGGTGTCAGTTGGTCGGCGGTTGTCCTATTTACTAAATAGGAAACACATTTCCATAAGATTTAATGCATTCTCGACCAAGTCCCCATCATCAGCGTCTACAAATAAGAGAATTAATAAATTTAATAATTAATGTGATTCCTTATAAAGAAAATAATCTCTCTTTTTACATATTTCCGAAATCAGATTTTATTCCGTTCTTTATAAATTTCAAATCTAACTACTGCACATAAAATAATAGCTTTCCACTAGTCCGTCTTAAGAGCACACAAATTGACCATAACCAAAGACAAAGAAATTTTAAATATCAAAGAATTTGCGAAACTTAATGGCTATGATCTAAACAAAATAGATAACTTCATCAAAAAGATTAATTAAAACATTAAAATAAGCAATACCACTACTCTCAGTCGCAAAAAGATTAATATAAATTATGCATATATTTCCCTCCCATATAACAAACAGTTGACTTAAGCCTTAGGAAAAAAATAAACAAATATTTTGGATTCTCATTAGCATACAAAAACACAAACAACCTGAAAAAGATTTTAAGCTATGCAATGGACAAAATTGAAATTAAAGACTAATATATGTGAATTACTCTGCCATTCATGTGAAAGCTCCTAATTATGCCAAAGTAAAAGAAAAATAAATACCGTAATAATAAACACTGGCATGCAGGGTGATCCAAAGTCAGGAAAAACTTTAAAATTCAATAAATTGCACACGAACGCAGATAAAAGGATCCTGTTTGCACAGAAACGGCTGAAATGAAATTGGATTTTTTCCAGGAAAACAATTAATGCTAGAATTGTTCGCTTTTTGACCAACAGATGGCTTGTCAGGTTACAGACATCAATTTATGCACATTTTCAGACGGTAAGTTCTCGGATTAACTATCGGTTAACAAATGTTCAATGTGCCATCCGTCTTTCAGCAACACAGCTGTCAGATGAGATATGACACCGTTCTCTGCATTAAGCAACATTTCTCTCGGTTTGGCAGACACATGTTGTCAGATGGAATCTTTCAAAATTGACAATAATTTGGGTTGGTCGCGGTACACTTTTGACTTCAGGTATCCCCATAGCCAAACGTCACAAGGCGTAAGATCGGGCGATCTAGGTGGCCAAGCATGCGGAAAGTATCAGATCGACTCAGGGAAATATTCTCTCCAAATGTTGAGCGGAGCAGCCGTTGCACAAGCGCACAATATGCGGTTGTGCTCCATCTTGTATAAAAGCGACTGTATGCAGTGCTTGTCGCGCTTGCAATTCTGGAATGATGCTGGTCCGTAACAGTTCTACACAGCGCATGCTAGTGACGGTAACTGTTTTTAGAACATTCCCTGTGATTTCCTCGAAGAAAAATGGACCGATTATGAAATCACTGGTGAAGCCACACCAAACTGCAATTTTTGGCTGATGTACGGGTTATTCAACAAATGCATATGGGTTTTCCGTACTCCACACACAGCAGCTGCGTGTGTTAACACTGCCAGAAAGTCTGTGGTAGATTTTCTCAGTATGATGCAAGTCTATGCAAATGTCGCCAAATGCCACCCTCCTTATGCTTATGCCAGCCCCTTACGGTGCCACCTGATGCGGCTGCTTCTCTGCATCATATCCCGCCACGGTCCTGATGCGCTTTATCGGTCCAAAGCACGGTGAAAAGCCAGTCGTGCTACTGCTCCATCTTATTGAATACCCAATTAGCGAAATCTTGGCAAGTGATGAAGTCGTTAGATGTCAGTTCATGATTATGTTGCAACTTGTACGGAAATCGTTTAAGGAGAATTCTCAGTGATCACCATACACTGCTGTACGAAATGCTAATCCGTCTGAACATTCTCGCGTCCTGCATCCCTCATGTGCAGAAAAAACAAATAGTGCAAGCAACGAGTGGTGAGGGCCGGCCACTTCTTGGAAGTGCAGACAAATAACCCGTTGCTTCAAATAATCGTATCATTTTTGTGGCTGGAGGAACATCTACCGACTTCACGACAATGATTTGGCCTCTACGTTCCCCAGATTGCAATCCCATTGAATATTTGTGGGATGTCATCGAACGATCTGTCAGATCGTCACCAACACAACTGGTAAATGCAGCATCGTTATGGAGTGCAATGGAGGCGGCATGGCTTGCAATGGCTATGGATGTGTTCCGGGAACTGGTAGACTCTCTTCCACGACGGATCGCCGCCGTTAGAGGGGGCCAACGCGTTATTAGGCAGGTGTGCCATAACTTTTGGTGAGTGAGTGTAAATAAATAAATAAATAAATAAATAAATAAAAAATCAGTATTATTTCGTTTTTATTTAAATTTTTTGAGAGATATATGAAATTATTCTTAAACAAATAAGATAATATAATTTCTAGGACGTGAGGCTTTTGCTGAAAAGGTGAAGGTACTTTCTCTAATGAGCCAATAGCTGGAGAAAATTTATATTTCATATGGTGTTTCTAATGTATTAAATTCCTTTAGAGAAGTTATGTTTATCTAAACATAATGGAAAATTATAATGATCACAGCTGATTGTGTGAGAGGGCAGTTCATGCTGCTAAAACTGATACTGTCAATATGAAAACCACATTCAGGACACGATTCCACGCTCTGTGACTAAATACAACTCTATTGAAACAGTTACAAGTTGATGGGGCTGTAAAAATGGTTCCTTAACTCACTCAATCCATATATGAAGTATTTTTTAATATACAGAGAAATAATTCAATACTCACAGTTCAATACTCTAAAAAGATAACGATGCAATGTCGAGTTTTCCTGGCCAAACCCAATTGTATGCAAAATTCCAGTACCAGCATTAAAGAATTCTTTCATTTTTCCAAAGTGAATACATGTATTCATTAGATTAATTTTATGAATTTTTCCTGTGTTCATGCTTACCTTCAAATACGGATATTGCAAAATTTCATCGAGCACAGCCGGGTATATGAACTAGTAAAGAAAAAAAAAACAATGAAAAAAAACAAACTAATCAGAACAAAATAAAAAGGCCAATAAGTTGTTATATCGCTAGCTCACTTACTATAACCGTAGTTAAAAGGGCCTTTCCCTTGGTTGTTAAAAGAATTCTCATTAACATCTCAGAAAGTTCACAAAGTTTTTATTTAATTTTATTATAAATTGTTTTTAAGACGACCTAAATAGTGCTCGAAAAGAGATTTTAGTGGAGATTTTAATGGAGCCTATGGCAAACTCAGATAACCACAGCAGAAGTCAAATTGAGTGATGGTGAATAAGGAACGGAAAACATCTTTGCGACGCAGTTTCATGTTTACTTGAAAATTTAACGAGTGTTTTCGCGTTATTTCTTATTTCAAGCGAAGAATTTTCAGTGCCGTCATGTTAATTGCATAAGCGATCGTTTTTCACGGCGCTTCTAATCTCGTCGTTTTCTCTAACTTTTTTCCCTCTCTTCTCCAATAATTCAATTAAATTTTGATGACGCGACTTAATCAGCTTTCTTTTTCATGCTCAAATTACGGTGAAATTTTAGCGTGAAGCGAATTCAACCCGGAATAAATTTGACGCTCCTTCCAGCACTTTAATCAAAACTCCTTGAAATTAAATTCATCGAAGGGCATCAGCAGGGAAGTTTCCCTAATTAACAAGTAATCTAGACGATGTCAGACCAAAATTTTATCACTTGCAGCTATAACAATGTTCTCAATTAATGCCAACTGTTTTCTTCGGAATATTGCGTCGTCGGTCTTTCTTGCTGCAGTGCCTCCTAATCCAATACTTCACAATTCGAGCAACACCTAAAAGTTTCGTTACAAGAGAAACAGCATAGACATAAAAAAAAACCTTAGCTATCCTAGAACTATCCTCTTTTCTGTGGTGCAACTTTTAAATTTGGGATTAAAATTGCCCAACAATTCAAAATTGACTTAATAAACTTCAAAATATCGCCTGTTTGAATATAGTGGGGAAAATGTTTATTCTTATTATCTGAAAAGTTTTTTTTCCTCTTAAAAGTCACTTTTCTCAATAAGAAAAGGAAATTAACATTGCTGTTTGCTTAACGATATAGTTACGATAAAGTAAGTACATAGTTTATTTAACCGTTCCGAAGGATTACGTAACTTTGTTGTCATATTACCGGATTTCGTATTACCGGTAATATTGAAAAAAATTCAAGAAACACATATTAAAATTTATTCAATTACTACTACTACTAATAAAATAAAACTGTTATTTCAATTATTAATATATTTGCTTACTCTTAACAGAGGTAAGATTCTTGGAAAATAAAACGGTTACATCTTTGTAGAAGGTGTTTTTGAATTGAGTACAGATTTTTTGGGAGATGATAGAAGAGGTCCTTAGAAGTATTTTTTGTCATATGAACTTGGGGTCCCCGCAGCTCCGTTTACTTACAATACTGCATTGAACAATCAAATGACACCGGGACGCAGTGTGCGTTGGTAGGCCTACATTATTTTATTTTTAACAATTAACCCAAGCAATGGTGTACTCCGAACCCGTAGATACTGAAGAAGAATTGGCGGCTCGTGTTGTCGCGGCAGCAGGTGACATCAGCGACCGTGCAAATCAACTGTTTCCACGCGTACATCAATCCATCATAAGGCGTTGCGAATTGTGCTATGAAGCAAATGGCGGTCATTTCGAACAATTACTGTAAAAGTCATACAGTAGATTGCTTGTGGTAATTGTTAAAAATAAAATAATCTAGGCCTACCAACGCACACTGCGTCCCGGTGTCATTTGATTGTGCAATGCAGTATTGTAAGTAAACGGAGCTGCGGGGACCCCATGTTCATATGACAAAAAATACTTCTAAGGACCTCTTCTATCATCTCCCAAAAAATCTGTACTCTTGTATATGTGATATTATTTTGTTGTTAACAGTCTGAATTTTGAGATACTGAAGGTTGTGAATCAAAATTTCTTAATCCTGCTTTAAAATTTCCACAGTAATAAGGGTAAATAAAATCTGTCATTTCCATTTAAAAGTTATGCTACTAGATTTGTTGGATATCACAATTAATTATAGAAACATTAGCAAAATATTTATTACATTCGTAATTTTAAGTGTAAGAGAATATCCTTATACATCATATATAAGGTTTACAAAATATCATTTTTACAATATTTAATTTTGTATTAAATTTTATGTCACACACGCAACGAAACATAATAAAGTTTTCATAATTCTGTAATTAATGATCACATTTAGTTTACAGTTTTTTATTATGAATATACATTTGTATGACAAGCACCTAGAATATGTCAAGAAAATGTTCAAAAAAATTATCTAAGTATTGATTAATGCTTTTTTAAATGTGGTCCCGCACTTAACGTTTGTGTACGACTTAATTAATAATATGGAGAAAATTTTGGAAAATAATTACGACCATTTATTTCCCAATTTAGAGTCGAATTAAAATTGCGAAAAAAAATTAAAGACATGAATCCATAAAAAAAAAAACAACACTAACGTCAGCAGACAATGAGCGAGAGGCAGAACTGCATAGTCCAGTCCTCGGAAGACTTCGCTAAAGTTGTTGCTGAATGTATGCTGAATATACAGTGTGAGTCAAAAGTCGTTGGACACCTTCGACGCAATGTGGTTACGCAAATTCCAATACAGGGAATGAATAGGAACTTGAGGGTGCTCTATCTGATGGAGCAACTTTCATCATCTCAAATATGCAGATTAGGACACATCCAAATTCTATCTCGAAAACCGTAAGAGATACACAAAAAATTCCAATTGCACATTTATTCAACAACAAATTCCAAACAAAACAAAACAAAATTCACCAAAATCCAATTTACATAAACCTACCCGTTTGTTATTGTATAGTTCAGGCTAAAAACCTTCCTCTTTTAATGAAAATTGGGGAGAATGACGTTGTTCGCAGGGCGGATTAACGTAGTAGCACGTGCTTCGGGCCCCGTGCCATTAAATATTTACATAATTTTTGGTCATCTTTTAATACGAGCGCTAAACCAATGATATTAGCATAGTGACGTTGCGATTTTACTAATAAAATTAATTAGTTATTGAGAGGCCCAGCACTCATCCAGTGCTACAGGCTGTCTAGCTTAATCCGGCCATGAAAGTTCATTAAATAAAGTCTGACGAACTCAAAAAGCACATTTATTAGTTTCAAATTGCACTGCACCGTTTAGATTCATATTTACATCGCAGAATGAAAAAAAACAAAAAACAACTTGTTTAGAACACACAGAGTCACTCTGCCAGAGTGAATGGGAAAGAAGTGCTTGTTGGTCCTTTAGTGACGTTGATCACGTGGTTGCACCTGCCCTATATTCGACGCCGAGATTAAGAAATTTTCCGAAAAAGAGAGCCCATGGGAAAACGTTATTAAGATTCCTAGAATTAAAAAGGTGCAAGTCGCAAAATACTCTGTCAGTAATAATATGCTCAGAATATTTGGCATAGATATTTCTTCGGAGCCGATTTCCTACATTAAGATGTCGGAAAGTAGCCAAAGCTAGGAAAAATACTGTCTGGCACGATAGAAAATTATTAATATTTAGTCAATTAATTGTTCCATTAATATAGTGTTTAATCAACATTCTTAATGTAGTATAAAATATATAATTACGTTTAAGAAACAAACTTTTAAGGAGCACTATTCTGTAAAGTCACACACGTAACGAGCTATCACACAGGAAACCGCAGAATAATTAATTACTGAGAGAAATATAGAAAAGGAAAGTAAAGTATCATGCTATTGGCCTTACTTATGGGTAAGAAGAATTCCTGAAGTGGGTCCCTCAAAAACAAGCATATCGTGAAATTTAAAACTTTTATTATAATTTGATAGTACCAAATGGAGTATTAAAATTCCCAAATTATTTTTGAAAAATTTCCATTTGTTAAAAAGTTATAAACAAATACATGTTTTGATACTTTTTGTTTAAAAAATCATATCTCAAGCTAATTTTTTCAAACTTCTTTGAAGTTTTAAAGATAATAAGTAAAACGTACATATTTCATAACAAAACATAAAAAGAGAAAACATTGTAATAGTCAAAAAAATTCGACCTCGAGATTTTGAAGAATCTCGACGTTTTAAATCTCTTTAAGTCCACAAAACGTTTTTTTATTTTCATTATATACATTGCATTTTATAATAAATTTGTATTTCATTTTTTTTAACATAAACTCTTCTTAGTGCGGAGTAGTTTTCTAAAAAGGAAAAAGCCAAAACGGGAAAGAATTCAGGAAGCTTCGTATTATTGTAAAGAAAAAAACATTGGAAAAAGCGCATCAGGGGAAGATTCTTGCCAAATTTGTTAGCGCACTTCAAACGCCTATGTGATTCTGAGAACTCCTAAATAAATGTTGCACGGTAAAATACAATTCGAAATTGCAACTTTAAAAAGGGGGAAAAGTTCGAATCCCTGATTTTGTGACACAGCTACACCCATTATCCCCTCCTAATTTATTTTGAAAAAAATAATGAACCTAGAAAGATAAAACTGCCGTCACTTCTCAGCAGAAATATCCTCCAATCGTAGGCTATACATTTTTCACAACGCTGTCATCATGCTTTGATAAGTATCACTGATGCAAGTGCGGAACGACTTGATAAGTAAAAAATCCCTAGATGTGAGGCCACGTGAATATGAAACCTGAAGAGCCACTTCAAAGTTGTTGTCGCCAAAAATTTCTGAACTAAGTTTATTCGATGAATAGGGATAATTTAACGATTTTCCTGTGTACAAAACAGTCCTCTTTGCGGCGACTTCCAGTGGCGGCAACAACGTTGCGAAAAATGTGTACGGCTGAACGGTGACGATCTTGAGAAGTGACGCCAGTTTTAGCTTTCTAGTCAGTACTTTTTTAAAAAATAAATTAGGATATCCTAGAACTTGAATGCACCTCTAGATTCAAAACCTTCAATTCCATGAATTTACTTAAAACAATTACAACTAACGTAAGAGATAATTTTCACCATAAGATGTAGTTTCGACCATTATAGAGAATATTTATAAGTGTATTTTAATGAACTTTAATTACCGGTCTTATCTATGCTTATTACCGGTGTTAACGAAATACATTTTTTGTTAGAAAACCGGCATTACCGGTAATGACATCCCTATATGTAACGTCATAAAAATTCCATTACCATTGTTTATTTTTGGTAAGGTTCGAAAGGTTAGGTTAGGTTTTGATGGTGTTACGTAGTTCTCCACAACGGTTATAATTCCAGTGCTATCAAAAATAATATTCGTAAAATCACCAACAATAACAACCCAAAACAGTGCAAATTGAAAAAAAGGGCCACTTTCACCTGGTACGATTTAATCTTATAAAATCAATGGCATTACAAAAAAAAAAAAACCGCAACATAAATGTCGATCTCCATGACGCACAGTTTTTTGCCCTCTTAATCCAGCCCTCAATTCTGATCCTCGTTCTGTTAGTGAAATTGAAGATCCAGTTCAAATTTTAACTGGCACCTGTAAAATGAAATATGCCAGAATGACCGAACGACATTCCGAGTCCGCTTTAAAGGGCAACGAAACTTTGAAGAATGATGTTTTTCCTTCGAAATCTTTTCTGAAAACGATAGAAAATGCACTTTCGATGAACATCCGAATTAAAAAGGGCCCCAACTAAAAAAATCAAAGATTCGTGGATATTATACATATCTCTAGTCAAATATAAGATAATGACTGAAGAAACACTCCAATATTTCGAAAGACAAATTGAAAAGGGAAGGAAAAATTCCGCGACCCGCATCACTAGAAAAGCCGCATCCTAGAAGAAGACATTGAATTCTTTAAAGCCAAAAATGACT
Source organism: Rhysida immarginata (assembly GCA_023313115.1). Taxonomy (NCBI): domain Eukaryota; kingdom Metazoa; phylum Arthropoda; class Chilopoda; order Scolopendromorpha; family Scolopendridae; genus Rhysida; species Rhysida immarginata. Next base: position 5,799,391 of record JAHWFO010113004.1, on the reverse strand, counting down.
TCCTTCTAAACAACCCCTCCTACTTAACAACCAGAAAAATAAATTCCTTTAATTGTTGGTACTCCTACAATGTTCTAATTAGAATTTTAGGTTTTTGCCTGTCTTTTGTTACTATCTTTATAATTCATTTTATTTATTGATTATCTTCCGTTTTTTCCCAAAAAAAAATTATTGTCAATTTTGTTATATAATATATTTTATATGTTATATTTTATATACAGTGTTTATTAGCCACCTTTCCCGAACAAACAAATACCTCGACGTATTTCTTCAAATTTCTCATTCCTCTACCTCCAAATTGCTTTTGACCAGCTGACAGGCAAAGATTAAAATTGACTCAACAATTCACTCACTAATATGACTTATTTAGGGTTGGTAGCTTATCTTTATTCTTACCAAAATCTCAAATTAAAAAGAAATATTAATCGTATTTAAAGTACAACTTTTTTATTTATTGCTTCCCATAAATTACACTTACGTTTTTATACTTCTATGACCCTTTATCTGTCATACGGAAACTTTAATCAAACTTTTTTTGGTCTATTTCGCTCAAGAATCCTTTTACTGAACAGTGCGTGTCAATCCATATATTTTCATTAAAATGTTATAATTAGTTTAAAATTTAACACTTGAAAAAGGTTTAGCTTAAAATTGTAATATCATTAACGGTAGAAGGGGAGAGGGGAATTTTATACAGGAAAATATCAAATGAATAGAATTAAATTTGTTAAATGAACTGTTCATTCTCATCTGCGCGTGCCCTATGGTGAAAACGTTTTATTAAGTTCGGTCAGCGTGTAGGCATGGACGCATACAGTTCGGCAATTTATGTGTCCAGTGTATTGCAAAGCCTTTTTATATTAATTATTGGAATCTTCTAGGAATCTAAATTTATAACATCTGAAATCCAAAAAATTTTATTACAATCGGCATATAAATTGAAATTTCGACATATCGGAAAAATTCATACTAGGAAAGAAATGACTATTTACATTAAAAGTAAAATAATACAAAAATTGGATATATATTGTGGTTATCTACCTGAAAGTTTATTATTTCCTGTCTAAAGGTTGGTTATGATAAAGTCATCTGGATAGCCTTTTCAATCGGAAAATATGCTTCTACTGGGTAGCTTATTCTCAACTGGGAATTTTACCCTGCAGAGTATAATTATCAATGCTAGATTAAAGGAAATTTACAGAGCGTTAACAGATCAGAACCACCCATCTAACTTTATAATTCACTTTAGTAACTGGTTGGTTAAAAGCCGTGATAGAGAAACCTGCAGATATAACTCCAACCATCTATGATAATTCCTCGTTGCCTTAGTTTTAGGTTCCCCTATAATTGCATTCAACTCTGAAACTAAATACCTTAAGATGTGTCATAATGATATGTGATCAATCTTTGTGTAGTAATCATTGCCGCATGTTATGTCTTTAATCTCTCAGTATATGTTGCAGTAATAAATGAAATCGAGTACAGATGACTTTTGATTGTAACCTCATCCCATGGGGATGCATTCTCAATAAATAAATAAATAAATAAATAAATAAATATTAAAGAATAACTGAAATATGTTCGATGAGGATTTAAATACACGTCATATCTGAGATGTTTATATTATTGATGAAAATAGGAAAGAAAATTCCACAGCCTGGAGTCGAACCAGGAACCTTCAGGTAATCGCGCTGGCGCCCTAACCAACTGAGCCACTGTGGACATGGAAGTATTACGCTATCTACATGTACTTTGGGTTGGTTACAGCAGTTACCTACTATAGTCGCAGAACGGTAACTCCAGGCTGAGGAGTTTTCTTTCCTATTTTCATCAATAATTTAAACATCTGAGGTATGGCGTATAATAAATCCTCATCAAACATTCATGAATTATTCTTTAATATAATGCCATTAGGAAAGACTAGAGTAATACCCGGCTTCGCTGGGGTTGGTTGAATAGACAGGGTGTTTCACAACAATATGGCCAAACTTTGCATATACATTCTTCAGACAATTTGAGGCAAGTTTATCATATAAACCCCTGTTCGGAAACGAAGAATTTTAGAGTTATTTCAAAATTCAGTAGGGACTATTTATGTACCTACTCACTGACATAGACGTTCGACCTTTTCAGAACAGGTATTCTGTCTATGTTTGGGCTGGTATTGTTCATGACCACCTAATTGGCCCATACATTCTACCTTCACGTCTAAACGGTGAGAATATCTAACATTTATAACAGAAATTTTGCCAGAAATGTGAGAGGTTATTCCACAAGAAATGCGTAGACAAATCTGGTTTCAGCATGACGGAGCACCGGCCCATTTCAGCATCCGAGTTCATGATCATCTCAATGCTACCTTTGGAGAATGCTGGATAGGCAGTGGAGGACCAGTTGCTTGGCCTCCAAGAGCGCCAGATTTATCCTCCCTTCACTTCTTTTTTTGGGGGCACATGAAAATGTCGTTTATGAAACACCAATTGATTCAGAGAAGATTTAATTGCTAGAATAGTTGTTGCAGCGGGAAATATTCGTGAAATGCCAGGCATTTTTGAAACATTGCGTCAGTCAATGGTTCGTCGCCTGGAAGCCTGTAATCAAGTTGCCGGCGGACACTTTGAGCATTTACTTTAATGGACACATTAATTTTTGAATAGCATTACTGTAAATAAATTTGTAATACTCGTATTTTCAATAAACCGTTACAATTAAAACTAAAAATATCATTAATAACATTAAATTAAACAAGTGTTCAGTATTATTAAATCCGCAGAGTAATACAATTACAGGGATTGGACAAAAATATGGAAACACCTAACAAAAAAACATATTATCACCTCTAATATGGAGTTGGATAATCCTTGGCTTGTAGAACAGCTTGGAGCCTCCTTGGAATAGACAAATAGAGATCCTGTATGATTTATAAGGGAATCTTGTACCATTCTTCATGCAAAACAATGGCAAGTTCCTTCAATGATGATGGAGGTGGATAGCGTGCTCGCAAGTTTCTTTCCAAAACAGATCACAAAGGCTCAATAATATTAATATCTGGTGACTGTGGGGGCCATGGCAGATGTGACACTTCACCCTCATGCTGAGAAAACCAGTCCTGGACAATGCGAGCTGTGTGAACCAGCGCCTTATCATCTTGGTAAAATGCATCACCTTTGGGGAACAAAGTTTGCACCATCGGATGAACCTGGTCACACAAAACGTTGAGATAGTCCTTGGCAGTGATGTGGCCTTGCAGGGTAACGATAGGGCCGACAGAATACCACGATATTGTTGCCCAAACCATGACCGAACCTCCACCATGTTTTATTGTTGGCTGCAAACAATCTTGATCATAAGCTGTTTTTGGTGTTCTCCAGACGAAAACTCGGCCAGCAGTGGAAATAGTGTGAACGAAGACTCATCCGACCATATGACCTTTTTCCATTGTTCCAAAGACCAGGTTTTTTGAACATGGCACCACTCTCTTCGGATTTTAGCATTGCGATCAGTGATCAGTGGCTTTGGGATTGCAGCACGTCCAGAAATACCCTGTTTGTGGAGTTCCCTTCGAACTGTTTTGGTGCTGACAGGGTTTTTGAGGGTGGCATTCAGTTCTGCAGTAACTTTTGCAGCTGTAGTCTTCTTATTACGTACCACAATCCTACGCGGTGTTCGTTTGTCTCGATCATCCAACACATTTTTCCGTCCACGCTGATGTTTATCAGACTTGGTTTTCCCACTTCTGATGTATGCAGTTGTAATCTTGGATATTGTGCCTCTTGAAGCACCAAACATTTCAGACACCTTGGTTACAGAAGCACCCACCATACGGGCTCCAACAATTTGCCCACGTTAGTTCAACCATATTGCACTAAAAACTCAACAGAATACAGCATAGAAACAAATGAAGCTTTTTATCTACTTGCTGAAGGTTTATTGCCAATACTAAATAGGGGTGATAGCAGCACATCACTCAGATTTACATAAAATTTGCATTTTACTTCAGACATGTATTTTCTGAGGTGTTTCCATATTTTTGTCCAACACCGTACATATTAGTGTAAAATCAACAATAACTCGAAAATGGCTTGTTTTTGTACCCATGTTTATTAGACCTTCGTGTATTACTTTTTAATTTTACAATAATTAAATTTGACTTTTCTGCTAAATTTGACTATCACCCGTGACTTCTCCATGTTATTCCCAGAAAAAAAAACCGTTGCATGAAAAATGTGTGGTTTTCACACGTAAAATCGGCGCAACCCACTGCAGATCATTAAAACCCGATAAAAATCCTATTCACCCGTTTAAGGCAATTTACAGGGTGTATCAGGTTCGATGGTCATAAAGTATCTAGCGTGATCCTCTGCATGATTACAAACTTAAAGCTCCTTATGCAAAATGTTCAAAACTCAAATGTTAAGGGTCTAAACAACACGCGAAGTTTGCTGAAAACCTGTCGAAAGCGTCATTTAATCTCAACAATTGTCGCCGATTTAATTGTAATCGGCCCTTTGAATTTAATGAACTGCTGGTGCGGAAAGTTCATAAATGACGTAATGACGCAATTTAAATTTTGAGTTTTCGACATTTTCGATAATGAACTTTAAGTTTGTAATCATGCAAAGGATCACGCTAGGTACTTTATGACCATCGAACCTGATACACCCTGTATTTAGCTCGGCTTGGTTGAATAAGGGATAAATTTGTTCCGGTAAATTTTTGAATAACTAATTTGTAAGTTAAAGCTTTTTTACATTGGGCTTAATTAATGAAAATGAAAAATGCGAATGTATTATCGATGTACATTTAAAAAGCTCATATGCAGTGTTATCTTCGAAGACTCTTTTGTAGATAACATTTTTGTTTATAAATTGACTCCCGCTACTTTTAATAATTGTCCTTGCACTTTGGGGATCGTCATAGTTTGTTTTTATTTTTTTATTTTTTTTTAATTTTAAAAATGTTCAGTGTCAGTATAGTGGCGAAGCCGACGCGATCTGTACAAAGCCATGGCGCTACGTCACTTGGCATTGTTGAAATCCCATCGGTTTTCGTGACGTATTTTAAATATAAACTTTGTATTTCTGATAACTGAGTAAATACAGTAGAATAAAATGCATTAATGCCAAACATGGGTCATTTACTTTTTTAATAAATCATCTTACTTTAAATTTTAAATATCCTTGTTTTGTTCTTAAATTTATTTTTGCCAGACGTCACAAAATCCATCTGTTTGCTTGATGTCACAAAATCAGTGCCACGGCTTGATTATATCTCGTCGGCTTCGACAGTGGCTAGAAGTAATATTGTTATCTAAAAATAATAATTAATAATTTCTTCTAGCCACTGTAGTGTAAGAGTGGATTGTTGGTTGTTATTGTTGGCTTATATTATTGTTGTAGGTAATATTATTATTGAATTTATAAATTCAAATATGTATTATTGCATGAAAAAAGGATGGTACGACAACACTCATAAAACCTGTACAACCCGCGGAAATCAGTGGCAAAGTAGTGACAAAACCTTTCCCGGCCTATATTAAAGCATCATGAAAAGTTTGATGCCCGTTGGTTTCGCGGTTGTAGAGATTAGCGCGAATGTTGTCACAGATAGAAAGACAGACACAGATATTTACACACTGATCTTTTTCAGTATAAATAGATAGTCCTAACCTGCGAATAAGGTACCTGCTCTAAACAGCCCAAACGACATGTAGATAACGTAATGCTTCCATGTCAAGAGTGGCTCAGTTGGTTATCGTGTCAGCGCGATTAGCTGAAAGATCCCGGTTCGAGTCCAGGCTGTGAAAAATAAAATAAATAAATATTTCCTATTTCTTCAATAAAATAAATATTAATTTCGACATTTCGACTTAGAAATTAATAGGCACTTAAATGAAATCGCCATTTACACATTTTTCTTTATTATTGTAATCATGGAGAAATTAACCTGAAGGAGCAATTGTAACAGATTCCTGCACATTTTTTATTTTAACGTTTTTCAGCGCTAGCTGAGAATTAGTCATTCATACACCAATTTAAAATATTTCCATATTTCATAATAAACGCAATCGTTATCAGTGTCTTTTAGATACAGAACGAACCCATTTAGTTTGGTTTTAATTACCTGTGCAATTGAGAGCAGAACTATTAAAGCAAGAATACATTAAATACATGTTCATGAAAACGTTGATGAAAGCATGGTTTTTCTCCATTTTTTAAAAAATCAACCCTATACACTTTCTGCATGGACTACTTTATCTATTTTATCATCTTGTGTATTCAGCTTCCAGTACTATTATCCAGGTAACCCTAAATAATGAAAATACAAAAAAAAAATGACTGAGTTTAGCCTCCAGTTAATTTCTTAATGAAAAACAAGTTACAAGTAATGATTTTTCTATCGAAGTTACAAGTAATCGTCTCGTGCTGAGATTGTGCGAACTAAATATAAAAATATATTGAGCTTATTGCTACACATATGTACTTAAATTTCTTTTTGATATATAATTTTACTCATGCTAAGGAGGAACAAAAATAAAATAAAATTGCCTAAGTTTAATTTGAATAAAAAATTTCTCAAGGATACTCGACGAATAAGTGAAAAAAAAATTCTAATTAGCAGAGCGTGGTTTCGATCCACGGACCTCTGGGTTATGGGCCCAGCACGCTTCCACTGCGCCACTCTGCTACATCTGTTAATGCCGTTTTTCCCTTCATATGACCCTTTGTTATTATATTTTTTCTTTTATTGTATAGTTTTGTCACTTTACTGTTTAAATCGGATTCGCCTTTAACCTATGCATAATTATAATTATTATTAAAAGGTTACGTCTGAAATTATGTCCATTTTTCGGAACACATTCCGAGAATCCTATTACTTGAAATAGTTGCTGTTAATTTTTCCAAAAAATTGAAAACGATAAAGAGGGCAAGAAATAATGGAATTTCAGTTATACAATATTAAAAGCCACATTTCAAAATATTTGCATATGACAGCTTGTAATTTTTATGCTAAATCAGAAGATACAGAATTTAGAATCAAGAATTTATTTAATGAAATTGTGATTTCCGTTTTTTTAAAATTTTTTAAATAAATGTAATTAATAAAATATGAGATAGAGCACGTGATATTTTATTTGTGTCAAATGAACAAACACACGGAAATATCGATCGAGCCCCTGTTTGTTTTCCCTGCAAATCCCACGTTGAAAAAGATGATGCAACTTCAGGGTCGAATGGAGTCAGACAACAGAAACAGCTGTGCGAAACATATTCATATTGTCATCTTCATAGCCCATAATAATTGTCAATAATAAATTTAATATACGAGTGCAAATTAAGTACCATTATACTATATATCAGAAAAGAATAGATTTTTCGTTTTATTTATTTATTTTATTTTTATATACAGCGTTCTCCGAATTTATAGCTTTACACAACCGTATCGAACATTAAATATACGTTGAGTTAAATGTATTTTTCAATATGACATTAAATTATCTTCTTAATCTATAACATTAAAAATAATTAACAATATAAGATATAATCATCAAATATTCGTTTCGTCCTAAAAAAAAAAATAAATAAAAAAAGAGAGTTAATACAAACTTATCGATATTTCCCAAATTAATCACTGAATTAAAACCACACCCAATATGTGTTGCTGTTTTAAATAATTTTTAATAGTAATTCCGCTCATGATAATTTTTCGAGGTGGGAAAAAAAAGGCAGAAAAAAAATATTTTAGCAGAGCGTGGTTTCGATCCACGGACCTCTGGGTTATGGGCCCAGCACGCTTCCACTGCGCCACTCTGCTTACACAAAATACATCTCATTTCATTTTATATGTAATAGCTTTTCAAATATTTATTTGGCGGTTTTAGTGATAAGTACTGTATTAAAATGAGTCATATTATCAAAGATATTCTCGTCTCCTGCATGCATTTTCTTTGCTTTATGAGCAATTTTCATTTCATGCATGTTGCTTTGAGAGCCACACTATGTTTATGTGTTCTATATACTGTAACGGTACTATTTTTAATTGATTTTAAGAATTCTGAGATAGAAAAGTAAGATGAAACGTTATATCTATATATAAATACGGCAACACATTTTTTGTTAGGCACTTTTACCTGTGTTAACGTGGACGAATATCACGGTTGTTTGTTTTAAAACAAATGTTTATAACGAAAAAAAAAAATGATTTGAAACAATTGTTTTAAATAAAAAAAAAAAAACTCGTTCAAAACATGTTTCAAACCAAAAAAGTTTATTCGGAAACAAAAACCATTAACAAAACTTGTGAAATTAAACAAAATGTTTATGACAGGAATATATTCTGTCTACAAATTAAAAAAATGCTGGAATGAATTTTGTTTTTTGAAATCAAACACTGCTGACAAAAAAAACACCGATGCTTAAAGTAAACATTACCACACATAAAGTAATACCACACTTTATACTTTAAATTACTTTATACTGACAAGAGGGAAACCAGGTCTGCTAAGCTTGGATTTAACTGAAATTTAAGTATGTTGCTACGCATCCCTCCCACTATTATATGGGATAGTAACTCATGCTAATGACATTAGTTTACGAGATATAACTATTTAAAGTTAGTCATATAGGCTATTGATGTATATTTACAAATTCAGACAGTTTGACATTCTAGTAGTCTATGTGGTCATGTGGGTAAGTCAATAGATTACTAATAGTGAAGATTCCAGGTTTAATTTCCCAATTTCATTTCATTTAATTTTTTAAACTTGTTTTTTGAACAAATTATATATGAAACTAATATTAATTATTTAAAACATATTTTTATAATTTTTTGCCTATTATATTTCATTTCAGAAAGGTAACAAATTATTTATTTTTAATAACTTTTTATACTGGGTGGATACAAAAATGAGCCCCCTCCCTTTTATTATCGTAACCGAAGCAGATATGTCAATTTTGATGAATCCAATGAATAGGAAGTTGTGGGTAGGTGACCAATCTCATGGTGCACTTTTCATCATCCCAAATATGCAAATTAGGACACATTCAAATCCTATCTTTAAACCCGTAACAGATACCGAAAAATTCCAATTGAAGACTTGTTCAGCATAGAATTCCGAACAAAACAAAAAAATAATTTCCAAAATCTGATAAACAGTTCACCAACAATCGTATGTTGAATTTATTAGTTACCTCCCTATGCACTTCACAGAGACATTTGAATGTTCAACATGCAAATCAAGAAATTATCAAAAATTACCGTAATAACATTCGCTTTCATGAGGATAAGCAAATAAAAGGAGGCATGTGTCAGCATACAGAAAACAGAATTCCAGGATGGCAAGCTACACTTTTCCTGAAATGGTCAACATGATCTTCTGCTTTGGATTGTGATTGTTGGTGATCAGTTTTTGTTTTGTTTGGAATTCCATGCTGAACAAGTCTTCAATTGGAATTTTACGTGTATAAGTTACGGTTTTGAATGTGTCCTAATTTGCATATTTGGGATGATGAAATTGCACCATGGGATAGGTCAACTACAACTTCCTATTCATTGGATTCATCAAAATTGACATATCTGCTTCGGTTACGATAATAAAAAGGGAGGCTTATTTTTGTATCCACCCAGTATAATAAGTTATTAAAAATAAATAATGTCTTAACTTCCTCAAATGAAATATAATATGCAAAAAATTATAAAAATATGTTTTTAATAATTAATATTAGTTTCATATATAATTTGTTCAAAAACATGTTTAAAAAAATTAAATTAAATTGGGAAAAGAGCAAGAACTGAAAACGGGACCTTTAGCATTGTAATCTATCGACTTACCCTTATGACCATGTTGACTACTTGAATACCACGTTGTCTGAATTTGTAAATATACATTAATACCTACATAACTAACTTTAAATAATTATATCTCGTAAACAAATGCCCATTAGCATGAGTTACTATGCCATATAATAGTGGGAGGGGTGCGTGATAACATATTTAAATTTCAGTTAAAATCCAAGCTTAACAGACCTGGTACTCCCCTTGTGAGATTTGTATGTTGAGACAGAAACATTACCTTTATTATATTTATTAAAATTATTTTATAAATTTTTTAAATAATTATTTTAAAAATCAACATTTTTAAAAATTATTATTTCATTAATCATTACTTTATTAATCAAAATATATTTAAATAAGTATAGTTTTTATTCTTATCAGCAAATAAAACGATTTGAATCTAATGCATTATATTCATGCAATATGTTTAAAAGCATTAAATATTTCTTTAATAATATGTTTGAAACAGTTTTTTTAAAACATGTTTTTGTTTTAAAACATGTTTAAAATAGTTTAAATTAAAAGTGTTTAAAACAATTGTTTTAAAACAAAAAATGTGATTTAAAACAAAAAAAACGTTTTTTTTTTGGTTTTTTTTTCCAAAAACTGTTTTTTTTCCCAACCCTAACGAATATGCATGAAACTTGTATGGATGGAAAGTTCCTGTGCTTTAGATGTGCACAATATATTTTGTTTCCATATTTGTTCACGTTAACACAGGTAAAAAGCGTTTCAAAAAAGGTAGCATTAAGGAACAGGTTGTGCACCATATTTGTCAACGCATGTAGCATTACCTTTTTTTATTGTTGCTTTTTTTACATAATAAATATCAAATTAACTCAAATCATTGTTGATGTTCATTTGAAAGAATTTTAATTGTTGTGTTGTTGATGTTCATTTGAAAGCATTAGAAAACTGTATAACAAATACTCTGCAGCTTTTGAAAGTCAACGAACTGATTTCAGAACCTGAAGGTCCCCAAGTATAATACAGTACTTTTAATGTACCTATGCATTAATCCATAGAAACAAGTGCTTAAAAATTGTTATTAACCAACTATTCAAAATATTTCTATAATTAGTAGGTATGAATTTTATGTGTTTTTCGTGGTTTTCTAAGCTATTTTAAGGTTTTTTCATATACTTTGAAAATAATATTTTCAGTTAAAAATAAAATAAATACCAATTTTGAAGTTTTCAGCCGACTTTGTAATCGTTTCAGCCGACTTATTCCGATCAGTGTTGGATACTCGTGTGGGTAGAGGGGCAGAACTATCAACTGATCACCACCTTGTTGTCTGCACTTTGCGGTTCTCTGAACCCATGCCAACCATGCGAAATACTAGGTTCAGACAAACTTGGCGCATCAAATGGGAGGCATTGGAGGATAGAGCTATGAGGAAGACCTTTGCAGATAACATATCTTCATGATACCCAGTGATCATGATACTGTTGAAGAGGAGTGGCAGTTGTTTAAAACTGCTGTGATTACTTCGGCTGCACTGTGCTGTGGTCGTAAGCGGCTGAGTGTGGCGCAGGGCGGTGAGAAAAGGACTGCGTGGTGGAACGGTGAAGTCCAAGAAGCTGTCAAGGCAAAGAAGGAAACCTATTTGCTGTGGCTTGCAAATAAGTCAACTTCAAGTCGAGCGCGGTACACAGAGGCGCGAAAAGCAGCAGCAAAGACAGTATCAACAGATAAAGCCAAGGCCTGGGAGAAGTTCGGGGAGAAATTGGAGGCAGACTATGGTTCGGCAAACAAGGTATTCTGGCAGACCGTGCGCCGCCTCCGTGGAAAGAAGTCTCTTTCATCACAAACTATTAAGAGTTCAGATGGGAGGCTTCTGAAAACGGAGGAGAGCGTGTAGTTTAGGTGGAAGGAATACTTTGCATCTCTTCTTAATCCGGTGACAGCAACAACTGAGGCACAAGAGGTGCACCTTGGAGCGGAGAATATTCACGGTAGTATCACTGAAGCAGAAGTCAGATGGGCAATTAAGTCCCTGAAGACTGGCAAAGCTGCAGGTGGTGATGAAATCCGGTCCGAGATGTTAAAGGCCTTAAATCAGGACGGTATCCTGTGGCTGACTCGAGTGTGTCAGGTTGCTTGGATATCTGGACAGGCCCCTAAGCAATGGCAGACAGGAATTATGATCCCTATCTTCAAAAAGGGAGATCAGAGGATTGCAACAACTATCGAGGCATCTCTTTGCTCAGCATTCCTGGGAAAGTGTACGCTAAGTGTCTGGAGAAGAGAAGTCGGGAAATAGTCGACTCCAAACTGTCGGGGGAGCAGTGTGGTTTCCGACCTGGCCGAAGCACGACGGATCACATCTTTGCTCTAAGGCAAATCTTTGAGAAATCCTGGGAGTATGCAAAAGAGGTCTACGCTTGCTTTGTAGACCTCGAAAAAGCATATGACAGAGTTCCTCGGGAGAAGCTCTGGCAAGTGATGCAAGAGTATGGAGTGGATGGGCAATTACTGGTTGCTATCATGTCTCTGTACAAAAGCTCTGAGATGTGTGTCCGGATAAATGGCATTAAGCCAAGACCGTTCACCGTGGATGCTGGACTCCGCCAAGGGTGCGTACTGTCGCCTGTCTTGTTCACTATCTTTATGGACTGGATAGACAGGGGCAGCCGAGGCGATGAGCGTGTTTGTGTTGGTGACTGCCTGGTGGAGAGGTTGCTCTTTGCTGACGACCTTGTCCTCCTTGGGTCTTCTCGCACGAACCTTCAGCATGCACTAGACCGGTTTGCAGCCAAATGTGAAGAAGCTGGGATGAAAATCAGTGTGGCTAAAACTGAGGTTCTGGTCCTTTCAAGCCAGCCTGCTCAGTGCCCTCTCCATGTTAGGGGAGCCTCATTGAGACAGGTGGAGAAATTCAAGTATCTCGGGATTGCATTCACGAGTGATGGACGGCAGGAGAAAGAATTGGATGCTCGGATCGGTGCAGCAAGCTGTGTCAGACGCGAACTGTGGCGATCCGTGGTAACGAAACGCGAGCTAGGTAACAAAGCCAAGCTCTTCGTCTTCAAATCTATCTTTGTCCCCATTCTCACCTATGGTCATGAGGCTTGGGTAATGACCGAAAGAGTGCGATCGCGGGTACAAGCGGCCGAAATGAGATTTCTGAGAGGTGTGGCAGGTGTTACCCTACTGGATAGAGTGCACAGCAGCACAATAAGGGAGTCTTTAGGTGTTGAGCCGCTACTTCTCCGCATTGAGAGATCTCAGTTGCGCTGGTATGGCCACGTGATACGGATGCCGCAAACTGGTCTTCCTAGGCAGTTGTTATTTTTTAAGCCGGTGGGTAAGAGACCAAGGGGTCGGCCTAGAACCAGGTGGCTAAACTACATGGAGAATCTGGGTTCGAGTCGCTTGGGTATTACCAGGGAGGACATGCACCGGATGGCGGAAGATCGCGATCGCTGGAAATCCTCCATAGGGCTGCTGCCCCCGCGACCCTAACGGATAAGCGGGTTTGAAAAGTAAGTAAGTAAGTTTGAAGTTTTTGATGTTTATTTAATTTTTAAAAAATTTTGTTAACACTCTTTCTTTAGTAACAAAAAAGTTATTGATTTTTGGTCCGAAACAGACTTTAATTTTCCACAGTGGGGCGGGTGGAGAGACGCAGTGATAGAGAGGGACAATTTAGCTTAAATATAAATATTATATTTAGATAATAATTCGATAGATATATTAAACGATGCCTTTAGATTGCTTTAAATATTATTCCGAGAAATTTTCAAAGTTATCATTGCGGTGAAATGAATCGGGAGTGTCAGAAATGTCATGCAAAGCATTTTGGATATTTACTGTGTTATCTATTTCTCATTCTTCAAAGTTTATTAATAAGCTAGAACAATTACACATTTTTTTTTCTCAGAAATGTGATCGAATTTCGATCATTGGGGGATCTTAGTCCAATATAAATATTGTACAAAATAAAAATATAAATTTGCACAAAAATTCCAGTAAATCATGAAATGAACTTAATACTTGTAACTTATACAGGGTGTTTCTGAATTATCTCCCATATTATACATGTTTATTACTCAAAAAACTATTATAAATTTTATTCACAAAGAAAAAATCAAAAGGTTTCTTAGCATGCCTTAATAAATTGCAATGTGCCCCCCATTTATGACGTGAAGGACGTCAAAGCGAAACTCGATTTCCTCCCATGTTCGGGATAGCATTTCAGGGGTTATTTTAAGCGATTGTTTCAATTATTCTATTCTTGAGAGTTTCATTGTCATCAACGTTGGTCTTGTACACTCTTTCTTTCACATATCCCCAGAAGAAAAAATCCAGAGGGTTCGCATAGGGTGAGCGAGGGGGCCAAGGGATTGGCCCATCCCTTCCAATCCATCGTACTGGAAAGTTTGTATCAAGGCACTGCCTAACTTGCAGATCCAGTGAGGAGGTGCTCCATCATGTTGATAGACTGTGTTGGGCTGCAGGTCTTCCACATGTGGAATCGGCTAGTTCTCCTGCATATCTAGGTAAGTTCCAGCGGTAATGGTGTCTTCAGCGATAAAGAAAGGTCCGATTACTCGATCATGCATTAAACCGCACCAAACATTAACCTTTGGGCTGTCGCGTATATGCTCCCTTAGAACGTGGGGGTTTTGTGAACCCCAAATGCGGCAGTTGTGTCGGTTTACTGCTCCGGAAGTATAGAATGTTGCCTCATCAGAAAACAAAATGTCCTCAAAGAAGGTGGGATCATTGTCGATTTTTTGGAGCATATCCTCAGCAAACGTCTTGCGCTTCGGTCGGTCATCTGGCTTCAGTTCATGCATCATCATACCCTAACAATGCGCCAACAATGGTACCACGCGCCAACCACGTATTTCATTACCAACAACACGCGAGGCTAAGAACTTTTTGAGTTTTTCTTTGTGAATAAAAAATATCACGTTAAAATTTGTAATTGCATCAACAGATTACCAAGTAGTGAAAACCCCCACTCAATCTCAGTTTGTTTGAATTGCAGAGTACACAGACACAAATTATCATGAGGCAACCACTATTACCCAAGTAGAGAGTTGTTTCGTCAAAGTTATTGTTGCCATTTATTTCCAGATCAACACTGGTGAAATTGAGCAGTCTTTATCGAGGAGGCAAAGAAATACACGTATTTCCCTTCAGCTCCCTAACAAATGTTCAGACGATTGCCGAAAGTTAGTTTGTTTGTTTTTTATACAAATCTACAGTTTTATTCCGATCTTGATGAAATTTTACATATTTGATCTTCAAAGCAAGAGGAAGGCCACTGTCCACATCAGATTTCAAAAAAAATAATTATCGATAAAAATCAATATTCATTATGAAGGCAAGGCATACCAAATAAGAAGTAACTCATGATCAACAATGCAAGGCAAAGCTTGTGTTTTATAAATAAGGTTCGATTTGTAACAATGCATAGAATCCCTGTCATTCAGGGTTTTCTTAGAATTTAACATTTTCTTGAAAATCTTTAAAAATGAGCACTAACTGGAAGTAATGAAGAGTTAGCAGACTATTGAGAAAGAGTGAAAAGGCGACAGAGGAACCCACCCCTTCACCCCTTCGCCAGCACACTGCTACAACTGAAAAATGGCGAGCATGTTAATAGAAGAAATGGCGACTGCTAGACCACACAAAATGATGAATAGCCAAGTTTGGCTTCAATACATCGAGAGTAGACTGAAATTGCGACAACAGGTTACCAAATAGTGAATAACTCCAGTAAGATTGTTAGGATTACAGAGCACACAGACCACTGCCACCCTAAAAGAGAGTTGTTTCATCGAAGTTATTGTTGCCATATAAATCAACGCTGGATTATATTGTTGCTATGGAAACCGATGTAGTGATGATGCGACAATATTTTCAAGATATGCAATAATTCGTTTCCAAGAATTATCAATTATGAGCAGGAAATGTATTTAGTAGCACGATATGGATAAGGCAGTCTCTCTCGAGATGATACACGTTTCTCCCTTACGCTCCCTAACAAATGTTAAGACGATTTGTGTTTTTCGAACACTTGAACATTGTAGAGCTTTCCAGACACGAAGGCAGCTTCCCCTTCCTCTTCCAGTGGGTTGGGTATATAAGGACGCCGGTCAGTCTCGGGCGACAGTTTACAACAAAGCATACATCAACTCGACTCTTCAAATCAAAAAGCACACTGTATCATGTTCTTTAATAATCGTTCGAAGGATACATGTTAATTCATATATACAGGGTAATTCAGAAAGGTAGGTCAAGAATAGTGGAGCTAATAGCATATCAACCGATGATATACCAACAATAAAACCTGTATTCACTCATTATTAAATATGGCATTTGAATATAACAATGAAAACACTAGGCAGTGATGTACAAATTTATCAACTTTACAAATGAGATCCACAATGCTATGGAATAGAACATCTTTTTGTCAAATAATTCTTCAATGTGATTTCCCTACTTAAAATAAAATAACGGACCCTAGATTTTTTTTATTTATATAATTCATAGGTCTACATAAATATTCTGTTCACTTATAAATGTACCCTCACTATCTTATATACTCTTCATCCATTTACAAACTTGTGCTTATTCATACACATCCACTTATCTCGTGCCCTCAAACATTCTCATACAAAATCTAATTCACTCATCCATTCATATTTTCCCATTAAAATTTCTCTTAATTTTTTAAGCTCGTTTTGGTAATAATAGTTTGTGTATTCTCAACTGCTTTTATATTGAGAAATTGAGAAAAGGGTTTGAAAAACCGAGTGACCGACCAACAGGCAGGCTAATGAAATTAGTACAATTTCAACAATTATGTAACTGTCATTAAGCATACAGATATCATATTTCAGGTTCTGGAAGCTTTCAAGAGGTACATGGCACAAAGTATGAATAACAGAGTTGAACATTGAGAGAGACCTGTCAGTGTTATTGTCAAACCATTCTGCAAACGTAATATTAAGCGCTGCTGGCTCCAAGAAAATAAGGCGAACAATGAATTTGCATTTATGAAATGGAGAATTCTATGTGTTGTCCTTCTTGATGAAGTTGGAGGCCTTGCAATGCATAGCGGGAAAGAAAACAGAATTTCGATCGGTTTCGCCTTTTAATTCTGACTTTGTCAGTGCATTTTATTTCGAAATTCATCAATTTGTATTTGCTTATAATATGGCAAAATTTGAGTTGTTTTATACCCAAGATATTTATCAACTTTAATAGCAAATGCCTTCTTTTAACCAGTAAATTTTTTATCATTTTAATCCAGCCTTTTTTAAGAAGAGTTAAACCTACTTAACTGACTTAGATGCCTGAGCTCATGGAATTCACTGGGCTTAGTTGGGGCCTTTAAATTCAATCTCTAGGGTGAACCAAAAAATATCCCTTTACCCTGGGGGAAACAAAGCCCAACAAACTTTAGATCCCGGTACTAATTTTTAAAAGACGATTTGAAGTTTTTTCAAAACTAATACCTGATAGTATAAAATATTCATATAAAAATATTTCCAAGCACTGTATTGAAAATAAAATCTTTAATATTGAAAAGGTTCCTTAAACCTTTAATATTGAACGCCATGCATGAACGCCATGAAAAACAGAAATTGCTCATCAATTTAAACGAAAACAAAGGTTGAACAAGATTTATTGTACAACCATTGTTTTGCCTTAGGCCTACTGTAAAAGTTATGTTCAAATCACGGTCTATAGATATTCATGGTCATCGAGCTCCATTGTTAAAATGAAGCTAAAGTTTCTAGCTCCCAATAGGGCGGGAACTCTATTGAAAAGTGGCGCTGCATGTACATTCGGCCTGCAGCGCCGCCCTATCGACAGACAGAAACTTTACTTTCATTTTCAGTTTCAATGAAAAACCTCTATCGCAGGTCACGGTCGGCCCTGATTCGATCTATGCGGCACCTGGCGCGGTCTGTTTTCTTTAGCTTCTCGAAACAATGGAAAATGGCCGAAGCTCGATGACCAGGAATATCTATAGACCGTGCCATGAATATCTATAGACCGTGGTTCAAATAAAAACATTGTTATCCGTTTTATAATCCATTGTGTTTAGGAACAATTTCTGTTTTTTTTCTCCTTTTCTTTAAATCAAAACACATCCCAGTTTCAGTCCCTCTATCTCTTAAAAGGTTGGATCAATTGAAAAAAACACCAAGAATAAAACATTTCTCAAATGTTGTGCACAATCTGAAAATACTATTAAAATAGGGATTTCCCTTGCACATTTCAAAGTTGACTTATATATTCGAAAATGGCGTCGTTTTTTTGGAAATGAAATACACATAAAAAAAAACCCTCACATAAAAGTACAATAATTCTTCCATTGAAAGCACACTGTCAGATAGGTATTTTAGAAGTTGTGCGACAATTTTTATATACAGAGTCCGCCAAAAGTCAACACCACCTAGACAGAGTCCGCCAAAAAATCTGTCTAGGTGGTGTTGCAAAAGTCCACTAAATTCATACAAGCATCAAGTGATGAATATAAGTCCTCTTTGACTTCTACAATTACGACAGGTGTTCAAAGTGATTATCATAAGCGTTGAGATACTTTTGAATGCGGCGAACAGTTGCTCTTACGCATTTTACTAGCAAACTCTTATCAAGTAATGGCAGTGGTCTTCTTTTATCGAAATCATCTTCATTCAATGCATGTAATAATATTAGGATGTAACTTTCGATTTTTCTGTTACGGAAAAAATTACAGTCAACACACATTTTGTGACTAAGACAACACGTAGTGTTCTTAGTTGTAATTTGTATGTAGAATCCGAATCTGCTTTAGATTTTTTCTATCACGTCACATTCCCAAGTTAGGCACTATGAGACTTCTATGTTGAAGTAATGGGTGTGAAGAGAAGCGTCTGCATTGTTAAACTATCCATATTTTGGGGCCGCAAGGAAATTTACCAGTCCCCAAACACTGAATGATTTAAAAATGTTTCATTGTAAAACAAGAAAGTTGTGCGTGCTAGAGAAATTTAAAAATTATATTCGTAACCAGCAGAAAAAATACTACCAATCACCCATTTTCATTTTGTCACAAGAAAAATCTTAAATTTTGTTCGCCAGTGTTATAGATGACATCTAGTAAAGTGTATTTTTATTTTTATGGCGGAGTCTGTATAGTATTCTTACGCTTTCACAGTAATTGTTGGAGTTGATTTTTATAATGTTTCTTAAGGAATGAAGTTAACATTATAAAATATCACAAATTAATATTTTGTGATAAAACAATATTCTACATTTGGAAGAGGAAGAAAATTATGATTCATTTCTCTTTGATATTGATATTTTGTGATTCACTTCACGACGTTATGTCAAGAGTGAAACGATGAGGTTTCCATTTCGCGGAATTTCCGAGAATACTGCTACTGGCACTAGCTGCACTCGTTCGTTCTCATAAAATCTTTTCACACTAAATCTGTTATTAAATTTAAAATCAACTGACAATTTATAAAAATATTAAGTAACCGGATTCAAGCGGCTGGCCTGCCTTACGAAGAGATTCCCGCATCTGTAGTAGTAGAGGAAGACGAAAAAGAAAATGACCCACCTCTGCAGGAAGAATTTTTATCTTTATTTCATTCCGATTCGGAAACTTCCGATTTTGAAGGCTTCGACTAATAAAATATATCTTGAAAATATTGAATGTTTGTTTCTTTATTGAATTTCTTATAAAACGCGGTTATACAAAACGGACCTATGTGATGGGAGGGGGGGGGGGGCGGCGTATCGGCCGCCGCGGCGTTACCGCCGGAGATTTTACATTTTTGTTAAATTTTGGCGCGTGCGGCGTATCAGCCGCCGCGGCGTTACTCCCGAAAATTACGGTAATATCAGTAGAAGGCAAATAAACAATGAGGATAAACGTCGAGTTTTAAAGTCTTAAGAATTTAAAAATAAAATGTTCAGAAAAAGAAAACTCTAGAATTTAGGTAGGAAAAAAAAACTTCAAAATAATATTCATAAAAATCTTTCTTCACAAAATCGTTAACATTACATGGAAAAATAAAATAGAGTAAAGAAAACCTTTTTATAAACAACGCACTCAAAAGTGCAAAGTACAAAATAATTTATCTTCGAATAAAAACAAAAACTTTGGGACTCTCACCACTGAACATGCTGTACTTATGTTTAATTAATCATTTAATTAAATTTATAATGAATTTTCTAATGGTTGTCTACAATGAACATATAGAATATTCTTTTCAGTACTTTTAAAACTTAAAAGCAGCCCAGTGATAAAATTAAAAATTAAAAAAAAATCAGTATTCTACATACTCATTAACGTATATACAGGATGATTCATTGTACAAATTTCTAGGGGAGGTTGTATGGGCGATTCCAAGCAAAAAAAGTTCATATGAACATGGGTCCGAATTTGAACGATAACTGAGATAGGAACAGAACTAAAAATGCCGCCACCAAGATCAACAAATTAATAACTCAGGTTCTGTAATATCTAGGATGATGAAATTTTGGAAAACAACAGGGTACATACAACTGTGTAGACCGTTAAAATTTGATCTAATTCCAACGAGCAGTTTCTGAGTTACGCAGTCAACAACGTAATACGTACTGTTTAGTACTCGGGCAAAGTTGACCTTTACGAACGGAACTGCGAGTACTGCAGTGAAGCATCCCTCAGAGACACCCAAATGAACAACTCGTTCATAGCATCACTTAAAGACGCCACTGTTGACCCATAATTTCGCAGCATTTACTCTGAAGTTACTAATTACTATTAGAAATTAATAAAATTTATTTATAATTCGTAAATATTTAACAATAATCAATACTTTTTATTGAAACGCTTAGTATAAGAATTTACAAAATTATTACTAATTAATAACTGATTTAAACATTTGATATATTAAAAAATATTACTAAATTGCAAAAAAAAATAAAAAAAATTGATTGAGCCTTATATCACAAAAATAAATTCTGTATATACACTGTCGCGATCTGTATATCTTAGGTAATACTAGGTCGCGATCTGTTTGATTGTGATTTGTTTGAAGTAGGATCCAGCAAAAACCCCACCGGTCAAAACTCGGTTCACTCCACTTTGGCCCCGTGAAGTTGGCCCCTTCTACTTTCGCCCCGTTCACTATCGCCCCTTCCACTTTCACCCCTTCCACACTCGCCCCCTGCAAAAATACTTTTAAGACCCACTTTCATAAAAATAGACCCTGCAGAGAGGTTAACAAGTCAAATAGAAGACTAAGAATTCAGTTATTTAGAATAGTTACCTAACCTAACCCACGAAATTCTCCTTTTAATTAAGAACGATTTAAATTAAAGCTTTCCTGAAATCTAAATTGTTTTAAAAGATTGACCCGGCATGAAGACGTCATTTACAATAAAAAACGAAAAAATTTTTTTTTAATTTTTTTTTTTGATTTTTAAATGTGTTAACTATATTTCGTTCTTCTTATTAATTTTTAATTATGAATCCATAGGATCACAAACCAGATTGTTACAATACAATACATCAGTACACTAAAACAATTACATCGATGGTTCTATTATTTTTTTATCTTATTATTATTTCCCTGACTTTTCCCAGTATTTTAGTAGTAATTTAATATAGTTGTTATTTTTAGTATAATTCGCATCATAATTATTACACAAAACATAAGTACATTAACACATAATATAACTAGCAAACCCGCGCCCGGCGTTGCCTGGGCTTTTTAAATCATGAAATAAAAATACAGTAGAGGTAAATTTTAAAAAACATTTATTTAATGTCAAAAAATTAATGGAAGTTTTTGGACTACACCTAAGTCTTAAGTACTTCCTCATAAACGACATTTAATGTTGTTGCATCTTTACTGCAAATGTATAAATTTCTAGGGTCGCTAACTCTAGAAAAGGCAACATACAGTTGGCCATGTGAGAAACAATCTTCTTGCAAATTTAATCGTTATCATTAAACAATGATTAAAAGCAATTTTTATATTATGTAGTAAGTTTTTCTGATCATTGCTTAAATTTTATGATGTTTATGTAATAATAGTGGACTTTAATTTAATCATTTTTAAACATCGTTTTGTGATATTCTGGAGAAATGTCACAATAAATTGATCACAGGACCAACGGCTTTACTTCCCTTCCGAAGAAAGTGCGTGATCTCAGAAGTTCCCCCCTAAAAATCTTCGTCATCCTCAGCCGGGATCGAACCTGCGTCTTCGGGCATCAGAGGCGATCAGGTAACCATTGAGCTACTGATGCCGATGACAATAAATTGATAATAATTTATGTAAACGGATTTAATTATACCGTTATCCAACAAATTGACATTTTAAATTATTATATTGATAATTCTAGTTCTCTATTATTATTATTTTTCATCTTAAAATACTTGAGGAAAAGTTTAGTCGTTAAGTAGAAAACTTATATTAATCCATAATGAGCGATTGAATTTCTCCCCACTACAGTGTTCTCAGCGCCGCTCTGTCGGCCAGAGAAAAAAATGTCCAAAGCTCTTAACATGGGATTTTCCAACCTGTATAGAAAAAGCCTTGGTATGAGAACGGTCGTAGGCTTAAGCCTAGAGCGTATCGAATACTTTATTTTCGAGTAATTAAATAGACTACAGGTGTAATTTCGAATAATTAGAGATAGGCTACAGAAATAGACCAAATAAAAATATACAAACCTTTTAATAAACTTTTAATATTTGATGTAAAATCCTTAGACAAATTCGGCACATGTTTTACCGTCCATGAAAGAAACAGGATGGACAACTCCTATGAGTCGTGCGCGAGTTTTTTTTCAGTGACGCCCTCTGGATTCTTAAGTGAACAATACCGAAAACGTTCGGTTTCGCTTCGCATGGTTTCTGTTTACACAGCTGTTAGAGGAGAAAAAAGCATGGCAGCCTATCGCAAAAATATTACGTATTTCATTGAGTTCTTTTGAATTTTTTTGTGTTATATATTTTTTATGTTTTTACTGAATTAGTTTATTGAAATATTAAGTTGTGGAGTTACAGTATAGGTAAATTTTAAAAAACCTTTAATGAAAGTTTTTGGACTACACCTAAGTCTTGAGTACTTCCTTATAAACGACATTTAATGTTGTTGCATCTTTACTGCAAATGTATAAATTTCTAGGATCGCTAACTCTAGAACAGGCAACATACAGTTGGCCATGTGAGAAACAATGTTCTTGCAAATTTACTCAGCTATTAAGATAAAGTAGAATTATCTTATGTTTGTTTGTTTGCTCAAGAGATGGCGTTAAGCGTTTCGATCGCCGATCACCATATGATGAGCAGCCATGTTGACGCATTTTGAGAGCAATTAACGTAAATAATTTAATATAAAACCAAATTTTATGAATTAATACCTAGCCTACAAAGTTTCTACATAAATCCCCTAACAAACAAAACTTGTTTCATAAAAATCGATGCAGTAGTTCTTAAGGTTATCGAGCACATACACGGGGAAGTGACTTAGATTTATACTATGTATAGATAGAAGATAGATAGATAGATAGATAGATAGATAGATAGATAGAAGATAGATAGTTAGATAGAAGATAGATAGAAGATAGATAGAAGATAGATAGATAGATATATAATATTTATTAAATCATTTATGTTTCATTCATTTAAAATTCCATGGTTTGGACAGTAGTCGTTAGCCTGATTATTATAGGCCCACGGTTTTCAAAAATTTTTGAACAAGTACCACCCCACAAGGACAGTAAACTGAAGTTTAATACCAAATAATCAATCAATCTAACTTTTTTTATCTGCTTCACAATACATTGTTATAATATTTCTGATTTGTTTGTTATTAAATAAAAATTCATGAATGGCTTCTTCTATGTGTTTATTTTGCTACTTTTAACCATGGAAATAAATTACAATAAACAGATTTAATTTTAATATTTTTTAAAATAGATTCAATTTTTCACAATAATCGATTCTAGGAATCGATTAATCGTTACTATGCAAAAATAAATGGCATAAAAATTAATTGATTATTAAACGATTCAATTTTTCAGGGAATCGCCTACCACTAAAAACCACTTAAAACAATTGGGTGATTATTCGTGAAAAACATTGCTTGAAGTACCATCACAGTTTGAAACCCTGGCTATGTTGTATTCAAGTTACTTGCGTATAGCCTTAGCCTCTCCTCAGGGCCTCGATAAAATATATTGGCGATAAAATTACCATACAATGGCGCCGGGGCGAAAGTGGACTTCGGGGGCGAAAGTGGAACGGGCAAAAATTTAAGGGGCGAAAGTGGAGGGGGTGAGAGTGGAGGGGGCGAAAGTGGAGGACAGCCAAAACTCCTAGAGTAAAAGCACAAATGAGGACATATCCCAGAAATTAACCTTACTTTTTATCTTTTTTTTTTATAATTTATCGAATTATTTGAAAAATATCTGGGTTTTTTTATTAGATTTTACTAACGTTTTTTTCGTATTTGGAGAGTGGAGGGTCTTTTTTTAAATTTATTTTCTAATATTAATTTACCGAATTAATTAATTGGTGATGGTGTTGGCCATAAAATTTATACTACATATTTTCATTATTGTCGTGCATCCGGGTGAATATGATATTAAATTTAAATGATAAATGAAAAATTAAGCCACGAGCCTACATTACAGTCAACAATGACTTAATTGCTTAGAGCGTTGCGATCCCAGACTGGAATTTTCTTTTTCTTTCCTATTTTCATTTATTAAGTAGCGGAAGAATGGAGCTACTTATTGTTTTCACAATGTCCGTCTGTCCGTCCGTCCGTCCCCTTCATAATTTCCGCATTTTTTGAGTTAGAAGGTTGAAATTCGGAATGTAGCTTACTATGGGCACGTGCACCTTCACTATTTAGTTTGGTTTTGATTGGCCCACTGGGGGTTGGAGTTTCGGGGGCGGAAATTAGAGGGGACCAAAAGCTCTACCCGTATTTATGCATATAAAGGAATGAAATTCGGTATGCAGTTTTCTCTAAGCAAGATCAACATTACTGTGAAATTTGGGCCAAATTGTCCCATTAGGGTCGGAGTTACGGGGGTGGCAATCACTTGGTCTTTAGAATATGGCAACATATGGAGTATCATATATCATTCGATCGAAAATGATGAGAAAGGAAAGAAGATAGGGTTCTTTTATATTTTCTAAAAACAAGGTTCCAGAAAATAAATTTTTGATTAAAAAAAAGTGGGGGGTTAAAAAGTGCAGATGAAGGAATAAAAAAATAGGTGAACTGAGGGCTTCCGCTACTTTCCTATACCTTCCTCGGGAGGCTTAACTTCTTGTTATTTATTTAAATGCATTTAACATCTGCATTGTAACATTTTAACATCTGAGGCATCGTGTTTAAATAATCCACCAGCTTTTCTTTAATAAATTTGATACTTGGGGGTTTTGTTATTGTTTACATATACGGTGGCTACGCTATGACCTATCCATTATCAGAATTATTTTTATATTTGCGGCGTAAGACCATGTGGCGGAACGTAAAATTATTTCGAATGTACGAATAACTCCCGTAATAAGAAAAGTAACCAGATTTTAAAAAAATTATACAGTAAAATTATTTTAGGAAACATTTTTAACCCCCACCCCACAGTAAACAATACAAAGAAAAAACTTAAATAAGTTTTCGGATAACTAGATAAAAATGGTCTAACAATTATTAAAATACGTATAATATAAAAATTAAGGCTTCATTTGGAAGTTAAGTCCTCTTTTATGCTTTTACCACAGCTTTTATCTCTGGGCGTTTTTTCCTCCCTTGCACTTTAGATTGGGAATATTTCTGATCATTATAATAGTAGTAAAGAAGGTGGTTCGCTTAGTCATTGTGACTGTGCTGGGCCCATCGATCTGCTACTGGTGAAATTAAACTTTATAATTGACCAGAATTATTCTCTAGTATCTGAGGTCTCCGCTCTCAAACGAAATAACGAAGGTCTGCAGATTCTGGTTAATGATCAATCTTCTCAACTGAAGCAAACACTTGCCAAACTTTCCACCTTAGAAATTCAGCATGATCGAATGACCCAAACCATCTTGTCACTCCCTCAGAATCACTTGAACTCCGCGTTCTCTCTCTCTGAATATCTCTCAGCGTCAAGATATGGTGGAAGAGAGAAGTGAAAAATGCACATTAATTGCGTATATTCCGATAATTCAAGATATATCTTTACCTGCATCTTTCTGTAATGCTGTCAAGTATGGTACTCCGTCTGTTAAAGTTCAAGGTGGTTCTATGAATCAACAAATTTCTAATAATCATGGTGGTAAAACCCAGTGCGGAAGTTTCACCAGCAATACTGTTCGAAAACGACTTGCACATTGCAATAAAAGTTTTGAAACTACAGAAGACTTGCCTAAAAAGTACGCCGCTATTCAAGGTTCTGGGACCAGCCTCACTCTCCAATCGGCACAGCGAAGTGTTTCTTACGACAAACTTTTTATCACACGCTTGATGCCCGACACTACTGAGGAAAATGTGTTGGAGCATATTTCTTCTTTTTCTCCTACAAAAGTATGCCACAAACTAAAACCAAAGCGCCCTCATTATGCCTCATTTTATGTTTCCGTTCCTAGAACTGGGGTTGATAAACTTTATCTATCAACAAACGGGCCTTTAAGGGTCGGCTTAACCACAATGTGGTGTATAATCCATTGCTTGTAACAAATGGGGAATCGATGTCTTTGGCTGGCAATATGAACAAGATGACAAAATCACTTGTACATGAAAATATGGCTAAGGATGCATCTCCTTTGTCAGATGGTTCTGTGATGGATTCTGTGTCCCTAACTAATCCTCACTGCTCAGATCAAATTACGCCTACTTCAGCATCGGAGGGCTCAGTTGACTTAGTGGGTAACTAATTCTAATAATATGGAGATTTACTATCAGAATTGTAGGGGCCTTCGTATACCAGTCAGTTCTGTTTGAAGATTATTCTATTATCGCTCTCAGTGAAACCTGGTTCGTCTCAGATATTGCCTCTTCTTCTGCTTTTGATTCGCGGTACACTATTTTCCGCTTGGACAGAACATTTGCCTCCTCTGGTGGGGGAGTTGCTCTTGCGATTAAAAACGATGTGTATAGTCTGCCCATCTCTAGTTCAATTACTGAAATTGATAATGTTTGGTGCAAAGTAATTAGTCAGGATGAAAGTTCACTTATGATGGGTGCCTTTATTTTCATCCTGGCCATAGTGCTAATGACATCAGGAGTGTGTATGGTGCTCTCATTGATATTATTTTAAAGTTTAAAGGATCGGTTCTTCTTGTAGGTGATTTCAATATCAACTTAGCTTCAGGAGGTCGTTACGGCCACTTAAAACACTCTCTAATTCGTGATCTTTTAGCTGTTTGTGGACTTCAGTTTTTGCTGCCTTTTGAACAGAATCCTGACCTTATGCTTGATGCTGTTGTCGCAAATATTTATGCATCTATTACTACTCTAACAGAAGAAAATTGTCTTGTTCCGCCTGACAGCCTGTATCACAATGCTTATGTTCTTCGCATCAATCATTCTTGCAGTTCTAAAACTCCCATCACTTTGCCGAAGCAGTTCTGGAAATTTAAATGTGATAACTATAGTCTTTTATATGATTGTGCTCGCAGTACGAACTGGACAGTTTTGATAGAATGCACTGACGCTGATACTGCGGCTGAGTACTTTCGTAACACCCTTTTCAAATCATGAGTAAAGCCATACTAGTTGCTCAAGTTACAGGTAGAAAATCTAGCAGATATCAGTGTGGTTTTCGCAGAAGCCAAAAATCACATGCATAAGAAGCTTAAGACTTGTAATCATCCTGATCTTCGTGAAAAATACTCCTCACTACGTAAACAACGCAAAGAGCTTCAGCGACAGAATTTTCGTACTTACGTTGACACAATAGAAAACAGCTGCAACTCACACTCGAGTAAGTTCTGGAACTATGTCAACTCTAAAAGAAAGGATCGCCATACTATAACTATTATCACTACCTCTGCTGGTCTTACCATTACTGATGGATTGGATATTAGTAACTGTTTTGCCTAGCATTTCAGTGAAACTGTCTCTACTTCTTTCAGCACACCTATTGCCCCCCTATTGATAACCTCATCTTAACCGAGTTCACTGATAGAGATGTTGCCTACAGCATTAATAGATTACGGGCCAAGCCTTGCAATTCTCCGACAGAGGTTCCTTCCTTTATTCTCAAAGGCCTTCGCGATGTCATAATTATTCTTCTTAGGCGCATCTTTAAGTTGTGTCTAAAAGCTTTCTATCTGCCGATAAGGTGGGCTGCAGGCGCAGTTGGGCCGATTGTACATGAAGCGCCATTTTTCAATAGAGTTCTCGCCCTATCGGGAGCTAGAAACTTTAGCTTCTTTTAACCATGATCTATAGATATACACTATCTAACCAAAAGTAATTGGACACTTTCGATTTTAAACGTTTTGTCGAATATCTAGAAAAATACTTGACGAATTATCCTGAAACTTAAGGGATGTAAAGAGCATGTTACACCACATATATTTCAGCGAAGGTTTTGTCCCGAAGGCAAATAGGGGACCAGCAACAAAGTGAACCAAAAAAATAAAGTTTGGTATCACCCTGAAAAAAATAACGCTTGAAATGCGTTGTAGCTTTAGCATAGGATTAAGAAGCTTCTTTTACTTATCCGTGTTCATTTATATGAGAATAGCACATATATTCATGGAGATATAAAGATTTCTTTAAAAAAAATCGAATTGTTTTCGTAAGTTTTTTGTTTATAACATGCAGGGATTTCAACCCAATGCAATGTCATTTTCAGAACACTTGACAAACTAGAGTACAGACAAAACCCTGCAATCAGAATAGAAAAATATTAAATATTTGATGAAATATGAGCATTTTTACTAAATAATGTTTAACTGCGCATGCGCTAGATTTACCAAAATGTCTTTTACATAATTTCTTAGCCAAATGTATAGAGCTACTCTTCTAAAAAGCCCAAGCAAATATCGTGAAAATTCAGAAAGATATCGTGAAAAAGCCCAACTTCTTCTAATGCTGATATGAAGGCATATTGACACCAGTGTCCGATCCAAAAATAAAAATTTCGCCATTATTATTTGTTTTCACTTTGTATAATAACATCCACATAAATAAGCAACGTCACAGGTCAAAGAAAATGCAAAATGCGTTGTACAATGTTTTCACGGGCGGTCATTGTGGCGTGTGAAATAAAAAGAAACTATAAAGATCTCTTCGCACTATCGACGGTCTATGCGCAAACGTCACCACCAAATCACGGATCGCCAATGACCATCCGTGAAAATATTGTACAAAATGTTTCAATATTGGAAAATTTTTTTACTTATGTATGTGAATGTTATTATGCAAAATGCAAACAAATAATAAGGGCGAAAAACAAAAAATGAAAAATAAAAATGGAAAAATAATGGGGGGAAAATGAAAAAAAAATGAAAAAAATTTCAATACTACAGGAATCGAACCCGGACCAGTAAATCCGCAGAACCTGACAGTAACCACTACGCCACCTCTATTAAGTTAGATAACTTTCTTCCCACTTGGCTTATCTGGTACTACAATAATAAATGAAAAATATTTTATTTTTTTCCTCCGAAACGAAAGGCCATTGAGTCAACTCCTTTTACACACAAGGTATATTAATGTTTTAGATTGACCTCCTAAAATTTCAACCAAATCCTTGATTACAGTCCGTGCGGTCCCCTTTAAATTCGTGATTTTAAGGTCACAGGTATAACTGTGACTTCTACTTTCTGCTATCAGTGATTTTTACCTGTGAACGTGGAACCATGACTTGTTTTTTCTTGCGACTTAGACAAACGGTGATGATGATTAGCGAATGTGGCGTCGAAGTAGGCATACTCTGATGGATATAACCAAAATAAATATTCTATAATCACGATTTGTAAATAACATAATAAGAGTGTATATAATTTCGTATTTGAAAACCTTTATTATAATGAATATCTCACTCCCCTTTAAAAAATAAATTGCTTGTTTACTTATGAATTATCCACAAATTGTCTACCTGCTGAGAAATTTGTACTCCAATAAGTGTGTGTATTCAAATATTGAAAATAACTGAAAATTAAATGCTATTATTCTAGAAAAAATTCTAACCCTTTATTCATTATTTACACAATTTAGCAAACAAGTATTACTTATTTATTTAACTTTAACAATCTATATATACAAAGAAGGATGTTTGTTTGTGGGTTTGTTTGTTTTTATACAAATCTACAGTTTTATTCCGATTTTGATGAAATTTTGCATACTTGACCTTCAAAGCATGAGGAAGGTCACTGTCTACCTCAGATTACTTACCTCACTGTCTACTGTAAATCGTACGCCGTAAATGATTTTCCTGGTGATACTGTTCTATAGCTCACTCACTGATGTCTCTCATTACATTTCAGAGCAGAAGCACGGAATAACTAATACGTACAACTATTCCGTGGTAGAAGCACTGACATTGGAACAGCGTGTATTTATCGTGACAAACTGAAGCTTCCTTAGATGACTGTTTTTTTTTTGTACGGATTTTTGTATCGTACTGTAATTTTGTTCCATGGTTTTTACATGTTGGTGAAACGTTTTGAAACGATCGCATCAGTACATGATTCCAGGAAGGGTCCGGCACATTCGGCAACTCTACAGACTTGGGCTCTGCGGGCGGGGCTTCACCTATGACGTGTCATTTTCACTGAAATAGCTTAAGTAACTCCGATGTTCAAAACGTTTGCCTAATAACTGATCGCTAGGAAAATAAGAGCTTTCAGAGAATCTTAGTCAGAAAAACACTGATATGTTTCTTAAATAAATACAAAAATACGATCTGATATTACATCTTAATTCATCCTAATATATTTTGGTTCTAATTTTGGTCTAAGTTAACATTATTGATAGGAGATGGCGCAACCAGAAATTCTTATAGTAGCTGAAGATAAGTTAAAATACAAGGTAATTGAAGAGACAGGTTAATTGGGTTTTATTAGGTTTTAAATTATCATTATTTCGAAAAATAAAGTTTTCTGAAACACACAAATTAAAAATACCTGTCTAGCAAGTGCGATCAAGAAGGTTCGGGCATTTGAGAGCCCAGATTCCACTACATAGTAATTCTTGAATACTGTGTGCGGATTAGCATCGTTTTTTAATGTACTTGACATTTTTTAAAAGTGACCTTGCGATTTTAACGATTTTAATAAAAAAAAATTTTATTTCACTATATTTGTCATGATAGGAGAATAAATTACAGACGAGAATGCATAAAGTAAAATAATTAGAATATATCTCAATTACTTAAGAAAAAGTATTGGTACTATCCATTGAGAGGATGGGGTACTTGGCAGAAGCTTGAAAAAAATTATTTTCTTGGACGAATAAAAGAAAAACTTGAAACTTGCAAAAAATGGAGATTAATACACATTATGAAAACTAATGAAAATTAATACACATTTCACATTTCATATTTGTGTAGTACCGTCCAATGGTGCAAACATATTAACAGAAAGCACAAAACTCGAATGTATTTAAAGTTGCAAAATAAAAGAAAAAAAAAACTTGAACAAGATAAAGAAGTGCAAAAAGATATAAAAATCCAAACAAAATCAAAATCCTAACAAAGTAAGTTGGACGAAATGAAGAAACAGATAACAGAATAAGATTATTTAAATGCAGAGTAAAGAAAAAAATCATTATTAAATTTTCTAATTGTAAATTGTTTTTTACGTAAGCTTACATATGTTTGTTATTTTATTTTATTTACTATTTTTTTGTATATTTTCA
This sequence comes from Rhysida immarginata, assembly GCA_023313115.1. Lineage (NCBI taxonomy): Eukaryota > Metazoa > Arthropoda > Chilopoda > Scolopendromorpha > Scolopendridae > Rhysida > Rhysida immarginata. The sequence goes on along the minus strand of JAHWFO010113004.1, from coordinate 5,767,730 downwards.
TTTTTACTTTTTACATCTTGCATTTACTGCTTATTTATTCTCAGTATTATTTAATATTGAAGAAACATATAAAATAATTTTTAAAAGAAAAAGGCAACGAAAGGGGAATCGAACCTAGCTGCACAGAAGATAATCAAAAACGTTAACCACTTTCCTATCGGGAGCCTCGACAAACGAGTCTTTCAAATGCTATTTTTACTACGTAACCTGTGACGTGTGTCTTGGCATAGGTGAAGCCCCGCCCAGTGAGCCCAAGTCTGTAGAGTTGCCGAAAGTGCAAGGGCCACTCAGTGAATTTTCAGAGAGATTCGTGCAGTCGAAAATGATGTTCTTCAGAGTGTCACCACGGAATTCATCTGATTGCAACAGATGAAAACCACTTTAAAAACCTTCTGCATTAAATTTCAGGATGTCTGTTATAGCAAAATTTCATCGAAAAAGCCCGAGTATCGCCGGGTTTATCAGCTAGTATAGTAGATATTATAAATGTTGAAAATAATAATGTAAATGTTTATTATACCTGTTGAAGGACTACGTTGTTGGATACCATTCCCTCCTTCCCAGAAAATAACTGGATATTGCTGAGCATCATATGAATGATGAATATCATTCATGGTTTATACCAGGGCCGTCCAAATCGTGCACGTCGCCCGCGTGCAACATAAAAAAGCTCGCGGGCAAAGCCAAGGAGATAGCCCAAAACTCAGGAGGGGAGTGGATACAGTTTTTACTATGCAGGTTGCCAGACTTTAGGGGGCGATTGCATTAAATGAGGCATTATTTCTTTTGTTACTGATACTTGCTTGTTTTTCGTCTCGCATAACATGGCGCACAGTCCTAAAATTTCCGTATTTTTCGTAGAAACAATTTGGAATCGGCAGTATCACCTATTAGTAAAGAATTTAATGGTTCAGGCGGTGGATGCAATTCTGGTAAAACAACTTTTCCGGCACCGCAACACATTCCAGGAGTTTCATTTTTAAATTTTAATGCATGACAAAATTGATATACCTTATTCATATCTCCAATAATTATTTTTTTTTTATTGTAATGAGTACTCAATTTCTGGATCGTATTCAAATGCAAGGCGGTTAAATGATGCTGCTATTAATGGCCGTCTTACTTGAATTCTTTGTTCAACTAATAGATGAAGACCTCTGTTTGCATTAGTTAAACATTGCCTTGACTGTCTGTGTCGTGATCTGCCTGCTTCTAAACGTTGACTGCGCTGCTCTCCACTTTCTTGCGCGCGTGATCACAGGATTTTCCCCATGAAAAAATCCTCGTCGTCCTCGGCCGGGATCGAAGCCACATCTCTAAGTGCATCAGAGGCGATCACGCAACCATTGAGCCATCGAGGCCAATAAGGAAAAGTGTGGTCTTCTGCTATACAGAGAGTGAATGCCCACGCAAATGGTCAGAGAGCGCCAGTGAAAAAATAACTGACGCTCTAAACAATGGAGTTTCCCATCCTCTATTTCTTCATCCATGACCACAGCCATTGTCTTTAGATATTAGGGAGTCATTCAATTCCCGCAATTTTCCATTGTTTAGAGAAGCTATGGAATTCAAATCACGCTAGGAGCCGCAAAGATCGGAATGGACTTTCTGCGATCTATGCAGCACCTAGCGTGATCTGGATTTTCTAACTTGTATATTTATTTTATTTATTTAGTTGATGCCCAAAATTAATAGTGAGCTATGTAATGCATTCATAAGTTGGTTTATCAATTATTTATTTAAAATGTTGCAGAATACACTAATTTTGTTAGTATTAAGTCCATAATTCCAGCTGCACTGAAACTGAAAATGAAACTAAAATTTCTACCTCACGATAGGGGGGCGCTGCATACGTCTTTAGTCCGATTGTACATGCAGCGCCAATTTTTAAAGGAGTTCCCGCCCTATCGGGAGCTAGAAACTTTAGCTTCATTTTTTAGTGGAGTTGGATGACCATCTACTATCTAAAGACAATGCCACAGCCAAAGTGATTTTTTTATGAACTATTGTTACAGAAACTTTGCCTTGCATTGTAGGACATGACATACATTGTTGGTCCGCGCATATTGTAGGCTCATGTCAGACCACAGATATTCGAGGCCTGTGAGAAAAGTATCCGACCTAATTTTTTTTTTGCGAAAACCTGATGGATTTGGATCGCGCTTGCTTGCATGAGCCGACCTTGAACCTTTGTGCGTATGCGTGAATTTTTTCCCGCCTCTCAATAGCGTCAGTTGCTGGCAATCAGCATTAGAGGGAGGTAGTGTGTTGTGCTCTCGTCGGTTTTTAATTTGAAGGAAAATGACGGAACGACTGGAGCAGCGTTACTGCATCAAATTTTGCCAGAAACTGGGCGACAGCCAGATGGAAACCATCAGTCGTCACAGTGGAAGCATTCCTCGTCACCACGACCAAAGAAGGCCCGCCAAGTGCGCAGCAATGTGAAAGTGATGCTGACTGCTTTCTTTGACTCTCGCGGTGTGGTACACCACGAGTACGCACCACAGGGTCAAACAATCACCAAAGAGTACTACAGGGATGTCCTCCGTCGCCTACGTAATGCAGTGCGGCGCAAGAGACCGCAGTTGTGGTCAACAGGCAATTGGCGCCTCAAAAACCAAACTTAAGACTTTTTGGCGAAAAACCAGACTCCCGTGGTACAACAGGCTCCTTACTCTCCTGACCTGGCCCCCTGCGACTGTTGGCTGTTTCCCAAACTTAAGAGGCCATTGGAAGGAACGCGATTTCAGACGAGAGGACATTATGGCTGCAACGACAGCCGAGCTAAACTCCATTCCGAAAGACGCTTTCCAGGAATGCTTCCAACAATGGCGGCACCGCTGGGAGCAGTGTGTGGAGTCCCAAGGAGACTACTTTGAGGGTGATTAGGTTTCCAATGCTGCAGGTGTGTAATTTTTTTTTCCCGGCCGAAGGTCGGATACTTTTCTCACAGGCCTCGTATAGTAAATAGATCGCTAGAACCCGCATCTGCGATGAAGTCAAGCGCGCCATATTGCTTCACTACAAAGATTATGCAGTACTCGTTCTTATGATCTTATGAAAAAAGTTTTCCAACTATTTTAAATTATAGCCGCTAGAAATTATGTTTACATAGGGCTATTCTGCAATTGGAATTAGAGATCAATTTGTAATTTTTGTTTAATATCATGTTATTTAAATTTCAATTAAATTAATTATGTATTTCTTATACCCATCAGTTATTCGTTTTTGTTTTTTTTTCATCTACAGGATTATTGATAATCTTGTTTTCTTTCTCACAGAAAAGCAGTCTTTATTTTTTAGACTATGAATATTTAACCTGAATCGTTTCAAATAATATTTAAAAAATATATTTAAAAAGACTTTAAAAAGAGACTTTTTTTTTAATAACGCAAGCAACAGGATAGCAAAAACACCAGTAACTTTTGACCCATACAAAAAGACCCATGACTTTTGGCATATGAGTGTAAATAAAATAAATATTCACAAATAATGACATTTAAGTAGAAGTGGTGTAAAAATAACTATAAATTTTTAAAGATGGTCAATCTATTATAAACTGATCTATGAACAATTTTTCCATTATTTAATGCCTTTATTTCGTATTGAATCTTTATGTTCAAGTATGTTTGTGATATGGCTTGAAAAAGTGTAGTGAGGTAAGATGGCGGCAAGTGGCTTCACTATATATCTGTGTGTCAGACAGACAGATCAAGCAAAAGATTATTTTTACCCTTTCCCCTTTGAGCCAATCTGACACTCGGCACATGTAAACCTACCCTCAACCTAACGAACATCTAGTGCAAATAAGAGCTCAAAAGGATAAGTGTTTCATAAGTTTTAAAACACTTACAGACGCATTCTGAATTTTTATATAGACCTTTCCCTTGAACCGAAACTGGAGTAATTGAGCAGAAGCAGGACAGCAAAAAACTTCCGTTTCCCGCCTTGAAATGTGCAAACACTACTACATATCCGGAGGAAAACGGAAGCTTTTTTGCTGCCCTGCTTCTGCATAGTTACTCCAGTTTCGGTTTCAAGGGAAAGGTCTATATATAAAAAAAAAGTTAAACAAACCCTGGCGCCATCTCTTGAGTAAACAAACAAACCAAAATATATGAATTTTACCCCTTCCCCTCACTTTGGGGACATGTAAACCTTACTCTTGACCTAACGAACATATGGTGCGAATATGAGCTCAATCGGATAAGTGGTTCAAAGGTTTTTAGAACATTTACAGACGCACCCTGAACCTGAATTTTTATATATAAAGATTATTTCATACAAAAACTCGACTCTGCCTTTGGAAACCTATACAGCTTCACTCCACTGTTACTAGAGAGAAAAATGTCTCCTTTTATCCATAATTAACGATGAACGCGTTAGCTAATCGCGAATTAAAAGCACGTAAAACTATTTGAAATTCGAGCTGGAGATTTGATCCACAACAGATTACGTTAGTCTACCAAATTTAAGGCTTATTATTGGTAGAAATAGGATTAACAAAACAATGGTCGACTAATGATGATGTAACAATGTAAGACGTTTCCGTTGGGCCAGGGCGGCCGAGGACATGGTCAAGGGGTAGTGCTTTATAATTATAAATATAAATATTTTTAGATGCTTACCTCATTTTATAATGTACCTGGAAACAAATAATTGTAGAGCAAAATAAAGGGTTTTTTTCTGCTTAATAACACTGCTGTAACTGAAATTCTTTGGCGAGTGCCGTTAACGATTTTGCTTCCATCTTACTTCCATGATTTTTTTTCTTTAGGTTCATTTCCGCTAGCGCGCAACGCCATCGCTTCCAAGGTAAGCTTGCGTGCAAACAGTTCGCTTAAGCATGGTTCCCACATGCGTAAAAACAACGGCAGAAACCACAAAGCAGAAAAATTTTATGATGTCACTTCCCGTTTTCGTCTCTTCTGCTCGACTGAAAATTTCTGCTTTTTAGAGTTGGGTTGAGTTTAACTTTTGTGGCACAAGCAGGGCAGAAACGATTGCTCAGCCAATAGAAAACGATCTCTGCAGTGACGTCCTCTCTCTCTCTCTCTCACACACAAAATAAAAATGTCGGACACTCAGCTCACAAAGGTGAAGAGGCCGAGAAAGAAAATTGATGTAAAAGCGCTAATAGAAGAGGTGCGAAATATATATTTATTAATTAATTAATCAAATTAAATTGAATAAACAACAATTGAATGCAAAAATTCGATGTGATGATTGATGAGGATTGAACGAACTGTGTACGTACTGTGTGCAGTCGAAGCCGACTGTTTAGATCGATCGACGGCTTCGGTGCTATGTTGGGCAAAACTTCTGCTATCTTATCCTTTTGAGTTTCTGCCATGTGGGACACCTGCAGGAGCAGAAAGTAAAAAGGCAGAAAAAAATACGCCCTGGTTTCTGCTCTACTGTTTTCTGCCAGTGGGAACCACGCTTTACAGCCAACACCACCTCTACTCAAAGCCTGAGCGCGAAAATTTCATATATTGTTACATCATCATACCTAGTCATAATTTAGGGCTTATTATTGGTAGAAGTGCGATTAAAGATGACTACCAATGCGTTTTAACAATGTATGATGTTTCCGCGTCAGGCTTTCTCTTTAGGTGGTGTTGTTACAGCCAACACGTTAAAGCACTGTATAAAGAAAGTATGGACAATCATTGTTGCAGGCAGCCATTTTGACTCCTATTTCATTCCTATTGTTTCTTGTTTTGCGATAAATTCAAACTTGCAGATTGAACACTTCCTTTTTGATAAAAGTTAGAGAGAAATGCACCTCTGAAGTTTGAATTTGCTGCAAAACACGACCAAACATCATATGAAATAGGAGTCAAAATGGTTGCCTGTCCATTTGGGCTTCAAACGGTGTCCGTTAAAATGTAGACGGCAACAAAAAATTTAGCTTCATTTCAGTCGCTTATGCCAATACCTCCTAGAAAGAAAGCCAAACAACTGAAACGTCATACATTGTTACATAATCATATTTCTACAAATAATAAGCCATAAATTTGGTTGACTTATGATGATGTAACAATGTATGACGTTACGGTTGTTTGGCTTTCTTTCCAGGTGTTGCTTATGCTGTCAAGTTATGGAAAATTTTAAAACTGAAAAAAGATTAGTTGATATTTCATATAGAAAACTGATTTTATTTGTTATTTTGATCGTGATGTGAATGAGCAGGCTTTCCCTGTCATTGTAGGCTCTGAAGCGAATGAAACAATGTTAAATTTTGTCTCTAGGCGGTGCTGATTCCTGGTGTTTATTAAAGTTCTAGATAGATAAAATATGGACACTCCCGCCATTTCTGTGCAAAATTTCATCTACAGGATGCCAAAAAGGTCAAATCGCGGGTTATTATGCAACAGCATTGCAAGAACCGTAAAAATTATAATTAATACTAATATAATTCTTAGCAACTGGATGAGCGACCATCAGTGACACACGATCTTCGCGCCCCCCCCCCCCCCGGCTGATGCGACCATCATACAGCAGTCGTCAATCCATATTCAAGCAGGGACCCAAATCGTCGGCCTCTGGACATACAGTCCCTGGATGGACGCATTGGATTTCATAAAATAAAACAAGACAAAACAAAATAATAAAGTTATTATAAAAATTACTTGCATTCCTGTAGATGTCTCTATGAAGGAATTTTGCACAGAAACGGCGGAGTGTCCATACTTTATCTATCCAGTACTTTAGTGTTTTGTCTAGTTTTTTGGGATACAGTTTGAAGAATGGAATAGAGGAAAGCCGTTGGGCAGCTTTCTCTTATCACTGTAGGATATGGTACAGCTTCGGATGGTTCCCTTATGAGTAGTCTAGTCCAGCTACTAGGACTAACTTAAGAGATAGCCTTGCTGGACCAGTGTTCGCGGTGGCCCAAATGATAGAGTCAAAGAGGTAGATACTCGTGGCCCCTGATTCGAATCCATGTTGCGGAATTTTTTCCTTTTTTCATCTTAACATGTTTATTTTATGTTGGGAGTATTATCACCACTATTTATTAAATTTCCGAGTCATATCTAACTACAGATATCCGGATATTAATTGATATCACATGACTAACATTTAACAAACCTGATACAATTCCGCATAGTTTGTCTTTACGGGGCAAACACAATCCACTCACGCAATTATTCGAGACCTGGCAGATTCGAATACTACAAAACCCTGGCGCTTGCGGGCTGGTTGGTAGAGCAGGGAATATATTACAAGTAAACAAAGCGACAAATGATCTTGACTCTTATTTTTACATTGCTAAACGAGGCTCGTATTTTGAAGGGACAGCAATGGGATAATTTTGAACAAAACATTTTACAATGTCCAGGCGGCAACATATATGAAGTTTTCGTTAAATGAAAAGTTCCTACACATTGTGATCTTTCCATTTGGCCCACATAGATTCCATTTAATTAAACCAAGTGGAATGGCCAGTGGAATGATTACTTTGTAGGAATACATCCTTATTTTTTTAAACAATGCAGAAAGTTAAGTGAAACGTTTTAAAGGATTGAGCACGAAGGTCTTTTTGTGCTCCTCTTTGAACTGGAATTGCTCGATTCCTGGCGACTGCTCAATCGGCTATTGCTCGAGTGGTGGTTTTGGCGGTCCTTCGAAGACGAACGTTCTTCACGATGATTGCTACTAGAACGAGAGTGACGGCTTTCGCCACTGGAACGACGTGAGCGGTCGCTTGAAAGTGAGCACCCGTTAGAACTTACTTCCATGGGGGTGCAACACTCAGCTGAACATTTTCTATCCAGTCCCTCATGTTTAGAATCTTTTCTCTCATGGTTTGATTTGGAGTCAGACGACCTACCAGTATGAGAAGATGGAATACATGGCTCGGATGACCTACTTCCTAAAGGTACCGTGATCAGCGTTGGCACCCGATAGCTATTGGGCAAATTCTTTTTATAAGAGGGCAGCGGCAAAGGACATATGATAGGAGATTTAGGTTTCGGTTTCGGTTTTGGCGTGGTGGCTGGGGAAATATGTCGTCGGCTTGGATTTCGAATTTCCTGACATTTTGGACAATTGCAGTTGGAGCAGTTAGTGCAATATTTCGAATACGATGAACAACAACAATATTCTTGCGAAGCAAAACGTTTCAGTTTACCAGGGGAAGGAGTTTCAGCAGTTTCTTTTCGAAGCGAAACGCCATTTCTATCCATCGCGGGGTCTGGCTCAGCCTGTCCCGAGATAATAAGCACCAAATACCTGAATGTACCGCGCTCCGTGGAAGGAATAAGTCGGTCCATTGTCGTCATCATTTCAGGCACCAGGCATAGCGCTTCCCTGGAAGCCAGTTCAACAGTTACACTTGCTAATGGCCTGCACGCCCAAAATTTTGGAGAATGCTGTCGGAATTCTTTATAGTGACCTTCGGTTGGCGTCACTAATTGCCTTCCATAGAGAATGCTAGCGCAAGATAACGGAATTATTTCGATGTCCCTAGGTCGACAATGTCTTTTCTCTGCTTCTGTAATTGCATAGGCAACCTGAATAAGAGAGCACAGTCTAATTAAATAAATCTTACCCAAGTTTCACTTATATTTGTGTGCATGAAATCTATAAACACTTTTATTTCTTTCAACGCAAAGATAAAACGTCACAATAAAGATTATGGGCACAAAATGTCCTTTAATGTTTTACTTTGTTGAACGTATAGTTAAATTTATGCTGAAACGCCAAAATCCAGAAGGTTTTAAGAAATAGTGAGCTTAGAGCAGGTGAAATGGATGATGGAAGCATCTTTCTGCGTCCAGTAGAAATTTAAGACAAAACCATCAACACAAACTACAATTGGAAAGTGGCGCAATAAATTTGAAGAAACAGGTAGCTTAACCAAGACCACTGCTTAACCAAGACCTCATTAACAAAATGAACTAGACCTACACCAAAACTGCCTGGAAATCGAAACGCCGTGCCTCATTAGAATTAAGCATCTCCATAGCAACTTTTCAGGAAGTTTCAAGAAGAGTTTGAAGTTTAAATCACACAGAATTCAGTGGTGCACAAGCTGAAAGCTAACGATACAATCAACAAGTAGAACAATGTGAACAAATTTACTAACGCAATTAATGCAGGACCAACAGAGATTGGTCACTTTTTCTAATGAGACTGCGTTCCAAATAAGTTGTAGAATGAATAAACATAAGCTGCCATATTTACGGACTAGAAAACCCTGTGTAAGTAATGTAGCATGAGCGAGATTCACTACAGTATTCCATCTGGTGTGCATTAGGCTATGATCACGGTGGGGGAGCGGAAAAAATTTCGAAAATCTCATTAATTTGACGGAAGGCGGCCACACGCCGCGTGATTTCCCGCGGAACAAATTTTTCTTCTCCGTTTTCAAAATCATCGCAAGTTTAATGGGCCCTTTTTAATTTCAGCAACGATTTTTATCACGGCAATCTATACAGGGTTACTCAAAATGAATAATGCAAAAAGAAAACGTAGCTGTGACCAGTATAATAGGTATATTTACAAAATACGATATCACATGAAAGATAAACTCTCCAAGTTTCTCTCGATATGGGAGCCCTTTGTGACACGACAGACACCTAAAAGATATTCAAATAATAAGGCATGATGGATTCATTGCTTCACGGTTCTACCGCCAAATCCTTTGCTACTATCGATACAGAAATTCAGTCACGCTTTGTTGACTGGCCAGACCACAAGCTTCTTCTACATAAACTTCCCTTTCCATACACCATTGAATACTAAACTTCCCTATTCTTTGCAGAAATTAGTGATTGTGTATAGACACATGACTGCGGATTTGGATCCATTTCAATTCCTGGCGCATGTTTTTTCATGATATGGGGTAGGGAACCGCGTTGATTAAAATCACTTATCAATAGTTTCACAGTGGGTGTTCTGCTTCTCCGTACAAGGGCGGTCTCGTTCATGATTGATTGTCTTTGAGCCACAGTTACCACTTTTAGACGGATCGTGGGTCATTTTTTCAACGGTTGAATACTCCGGATATCGCAGCTTTCGAGAATCCAATCAGCTGCTTCATTGACTCCAGGTTGACATGCACCGAATAACAGTCCCTTTTCGAAGTCAGTTAGGTCCTTCTGTATCCCCATGATAATGAAATATGATGTTCCGTGATTAGACTTATCCAACTTTCTAAGTACAGGATTGAATCACATGACTTCAAACTATTTTGCAAAGCGGATAAACGCAAATTTATAAAGATTTCGTAGACGTCTCTAATAGATTGGCCAGTGTGTATGAATTCTAGAACAAGTCAAACAAGAACAAGTGTATATTTAATCCAGAAACTGTAAATAAGAGACTTAAATTATAGAATAGTTTTCAGAAACAATAAAACATTAAAATAGATGCTGTGCATGAAAACGCCGGAATGTATAAATTCATGTGTGCTTCGTGTGAAAAATATTTTTTGGGACATTCGATTTGTAGAGTAAAGATAAGGATGTGAAAGAATATATCTCGTGCATCAATAATGGAAATTTGGGTATATCGTCTTTTAAAAGGACGATTATTCCGTGAAAAATGTTGACGGTGAATTACTTCACTTCTTAAGAGTCAAGTAAGGGGATAAATGACAGTTTATAATCATTATTATTTATTTTTAAGGGGATAAACTTCCGGAGGTGATTCCTGACAGGAAAGGGAATAAAAATGTTCATAAGTAATATTTTAAATTAGTAAAAATAAACCTCCGGGGATATGGTTACTTACGCATGAAGAAGCAGAAGACACAATACCCATCTTGTGATTAAAATGTACATTTATGCCAATTAGTGTTTTAATCTGTTACTTTTTATTCATCCTGTATATTGTAAAATAAGCTTTGTGATGTCTTCCTTTGTAATATTCAATGATTGAATTTTGCTTACTTTTTTGATCTATCTATAATTGGACTATTTCGTATTTGGCTTAAACGATGCACCCACTGATGAAGGAGTCTTAACCCCCAGAATGTAGAGTCGGGTGCACAAAGGTTTTTACCTGCTCCGTAGGAGATGAGCTTACCGGATGTTGATCGGTTGCAAAATCAGGTACTTGTACTGAGAGTCAAGGCAGATTAGAACGGACCTGTCCCTTCTGAATGAAAATAGGGTAGCAGGTATGTGCTTTGGATGTGCTCGTCATTTGCTCTCTCTCCTGACAATAATTCGCTACTTTCAGTTTAGGTGGCGCCGCTCTTGTGGGATTTACTTGAACGGAGCTAAGTAGGATTCGCCGTAATTTAAATAGGGCTCAACACGTTGCACAGTGCGGCCGATTGCCAAACAGCTGGCCAAAACTCGAAAAATAAAAGTGTCTAGATAAGATTTTTTTAGCATGCAGTTGGCTAGAGGGAGCCTATAAGAATTAAAAATGGTTAAGAGTAACGTCCTATACCCCAAATTCTTTCTTTATTTTCAGTTGGAGTTTGGCCTTTTTTCAAGCGCACTATTGGTGTAGTTATTCGGCAAAACCTTTAAACGTGAAAGCGCGTGCAGCAAAGAAAATCTAATAAAACCAAATGGAATGTACGTTTGAAGGTTAGTAAAATACGTAAAAAATTTTGTAAATGTCATTTCTTTGACAGAAAATTTTTAGCAGCACAATAATAAGGGTACTTTTTTTCGTTTTTTTCCAATAAAATTTGAGTTTTCAAATCAAATGACAATAAAACGCTGTCGAATGCTGTCTTCTAACCTTTTGGAGGTTACTTGGAAAAGTATTAACTATCGATTAAGCCAAAATTCAGCTGCCACCTCCTGCCACTTGAATTGTTGTGGGTTTTTTTCTAAGGATGCTTTGCCCAAACCTCCCAGTCAAAAATTTTTAATCTTATTGAAGTTTCCGTACTTCATGATGCAATAAAAATCTGAAAAAATTCAGCAACATTTGGCATGCCTTAAACAACAATTATCAATAATAATGTTGCCCAAAAGTTATTAATAAATTGTTTAAACAAATAATTATTCAACAATTTTTGCGATAAGCTATTATTTTTCTTAAACAAATCGAATGCGTTAATTTTTCAAAAAACCCATATGATTTTTTTCAGAATTTTCTCTCAACTATAAAAATAATCTTATTTTTAGATTCCAGTATGTCCACTAGTGTTGATTTACCAAGGTTACAATTATTCCAAGTAATAAAAGATATTTTGAAGGATGATATCAACGTGATTTATGGAAGGATCGAAAAATTTTTGTCTGAAAACCAAAATGCGACTTATAATTTGAAAATTGTTGTTTTTGATTTCATTGTTTCGAGTTCAAGGCTCTGAATTATGTGAGGTTGGCTCGCTTGGGGTTTAAAACGCCCTGGGTGACGCCATCTTGTATTTGCCATTTCGAATTTTATAATTCTGACAGAAAATTCGTAATCAGCGACCCCAAAACCCTCAAAAACGATATGTAACTTGATTATGATAAATAACACATGATATTATACCCCAGGGGGTGGTCGATTAGGGGTGAAGGGGGTGAATTTCCGTACATTTGACATAAAATTTGTAATCAGCGACCCCAAAAACCCCTAAGATTCCATTTTGGAGTGAAATACTTGAATTTTCGATTTTTGGCCAGCTTTTTGGCAATCGGCCGCACTGTGCGTTGTTGCAGCTAAAGAAATGAAAGGAAAAAGTAACAAATACTGCCATGTATAAGGCTGCACATAAAAAACGATGTTACATGCAGTAAGATTACATTTTTTGTCAAAAAATAAAGCCATTAGAAGAAGTTGGGAAGTAAAAACTTACAATGGGGGGAAATGCCAGAGATACCATAATATCAACACAATCTTTTTCCATCACCACCGAGTAAGCAGAAATTTGCAACGGTAGGGTAAAAGATGGAAAATATTTACCTATTTTAACATATACTACTAATAAAATGAAATAATATTCAAAATTTGTTTTTAAAAGTTTGTTTCGCGTACAATACGTTTACATGCACATAATTTTAAGGTAAAATCACTATTTCTATTGTTAGCTGCATTAGTTTTGATAACATTGTTTTGTTTGTGGGTCATTAATAAACAAAACATTAGGTCGTTTATTATTAGGAACAATTTTCATCTTGAATCTCCTTTTTCATATTTAATCAACTAATAACTTTCCAATTAAGAAATAAATTTTTTTAAATATGCCAGCATTAAAACGAAAGTTGAAATCAAGTGCTATTCCTAGCAGCTGTTTGTCACATCGACCACTTAAAAAATATACCATCATACAGAAAAATATCACACAGTGTAATATTCAAAGCATGTTGATGGAAAACGGGTCCTACTTTCGCCGCCATTTTTCAAAAATAGCAGCGCCCTCTTTATTCACTGAAAGTAGCGAATAAGCGATTACGGCTGACAGCAGCATCGTTAAATTCCCTGCCTACTGCCTCGCTATACTGCCTCGAATAGCGAGTTCGAATCCGGTATGGATAAGCATTTTTTTCTGTTCATTATCGCGTTTTTGATTTCGTTTAAGTTCTAAACAGTGTATGTAAAGAACACCATAAACAGATTTAAATTTTTTCATCCAAGCGTGCAATTTGATCTGTTTATTTGAGGGTTTAAAAAACTTTTCATGTTAATTGTCATAACATAGACACTAATTCATATCACCGTTACTTTTAGAAAAAACCCATTTTTGTTCAAATCATATAATATTCTCTACTATTAAAATATATAATCATATAATAAATTAAAACTTTTTTCAGAAAAATACAAAATAATATGAAAACTTTCCATAAACTGCCTTGTTAGCTATCTGTAATTTACATTTAGCTCTAGTATCGCATATTGGTCACTTTTTTCTCACCCATTTTTTGTCCAATTAGCTCCTGTGTTTGGAGACACTTTTGTATGACTCCTTGATTTGACAAATCGATGACTAGTCTATAATTTTAATATTTACATTAGTTTATTGCTCTTTAATCCTGTTACACCCTTCGAGGTAACGAATTATGAAGCCTGAACTGCAAAAAGGATTTCGATTGACTGCTATTTGAACAGAACATTTCAATACAGACTGAAAAGTCTACACTTTATAATAAATATTCATGTCATTTCTACAAAAATCAAATGAACTATTAATTTTCTAATATTATTTTCGGTTGCTTTGGCATAATTGTCGTTGATTACTTTATATACACAAAGAAAATGAGACAAGTCAAAAGAAAATTGCTTCCACTTACACTTGTAAATCACTTCCGCATCACATAACGAGCGCTGCATCAACTTGATTGCGCGTATAATTATATCGATACTGTGCACCATTTATGTTATATTACTAACCAAATAGATTGGTTTATTATTAATAAAACAAAAATTCTCAACAGAACAGCCAAAATAATCTTTCTGTCAACATAGTTGAGCACGTGACGTAAAACTTGCATACCCCTGAGGCTAAGATAAAACTTAATGGAATCGTCCCATAGTAAACGTGCTCCTATTGTAAGGAAGCCGAACAACTTTGACCTAGGTAAAAACTTTTTTGCACCCGACTGTACATCTGGGACACTGAATATTGTATTTGTGGATTAGTGATTTCCAGTTTTATTTAGAAACCACTAAATTACAAGAACAAATTTCACGCTGAAATGCTCCATGAAAAAATGCTCTTGTGCCGTAGCCTTTGCGGAAATTCCTGCAACGCACGGTTTTACCCTGAAGAATTTCTACAGCAAAACCCGCCCATGTGGTCATAGCGTGAAGTCGCCATTAAGCGAGAAGTCATCAATGAGCCATTTTTTTTCGATGAGTCGACAATTAATAGGCGGGAATTTTAGTGGATCGAATAATTATTGATGGACATTTTTTTCAGGGAGATGGATAGGACGTGCTATTCCCATTGTTTGGGCATCTCGCTCATCCGACCTTACTCCTTTAGACTTATCTGTGGCGGGGGAAGGGGGCATGTTAAATCTTATCTGTGCTACAAAACCTAGGAATTTAAATGAAATGAAACAAAAGCATAGTCACAAAGATAGACAGTATCCACGTGCAACACTGTGTTAAAGCCCTGGAGTGTTTACAACCAGTGCCAGGTTCGTGGAAGAAGTCATGTTGAAGGACACAGTTTACAGTTTAAATTTGCCAATATAAAAACTTAAGACACTGAAGGACGTTTTAAGCCTATAATCTATGTTTTATCTTTATATGTTCAAAAGTTGTTATAATGAAATGAAAGTGATTAAAGAATTTATGGACATCATATAAAAGCAAATTTAACTTAAAAATTGAATGTTTAATTGTAAAATTTTTACCGCTTTTAACTTACACGTATATCAAATATATTTTTGCAAACGACATCGAAATGCGTTCTCATACTACAGCACACGAATTCGCAGTCATACATTACCTGTAATAAATAACAAATAAGTTTTTTATTGAGAAGAATGACAGAAAAATTAGTAAGGGTTCATTTGTTAATTAAACATTTCAAATTAACTGTTACTCAATTTAAAAGAATTTTCTCATAAATTTAAAAGCGCATTTTACAAATAACCACCTAAGTTTCGTTGTAGCTTTACCACAAATTTCTACAGTATTATTAGTTCTATAAGGGTCGTACAAATGAAAACGAAAATTTGTGTGGGAAAAAAAAGACGACGTGTAAAAGGGTCGTAAGTTTTTGTTTTCAACAACTGCGAAACCCCACGTGCACATTGAACGATAGGTTGCAAGTGTTGCATCACGTGAGAAAGAACATCGCGCTTCGAAGTTCTGAGAGCGATCGCTTCGTTCAAACAACAAAACCACCGAGAAAATCAAAAGCAATCGCAAACAGCACGGGAAAGATGATACTGACCGTGTTTTTTGATCGCAAAGGCCCGATTTAGTGGACTTTCTTGAAAAGGGCACCACAATTAACGCAACACGATATGGGGAAACACTGAAGGCACTGCGCGCGGCCATCAAATGTAAGCGTCCTTAACTTCTTACAGAAGGAGGGCTTCTTCTCCACGACCACGCGCGTCCTCACATCTCGAAAGCAACGGTAGACCTCATCAAAAAGTTCAACTGGGAAGCAATGCAGCATCCACCTTACAGCCCTGACTTATCCCCATGTGGCTTTCACGTGTTTGGGGATCTCAAGAAGCATGTGAAAGGCTGCAGGTTTCAGTCGGACAATGAAGTGAAGGAAGACGTTTTGGAATGGTTCCACACGCAACCGAAAGACTTCTTCCATAAAGGAATTACACGCCTTGTTACACAGTGGGATAAATGCCTTAACGCATTTGGAGAGTATTTTTAAATTCCTTGTATATACTTTGGAGAAAATAAATAATTTTCGTTTTCATTTGTACGACCCTTTTACTTTTGGTACATATAGGTAATAACAAAGCCTTTTACCTTGATTATCTCCGGTTCTTCTAATACACTTTTGATGCCGCCGCACGTTACCAAATTGGGGCAAGCGTGCACGTCAAACACATAGCATCTTCTATCCCATACAGCAAAAAAGATGAGGGACACCTCACCACCAAAAGCTGGAAAAATATTTATCAATACGCTTTCCAAATGTGATTAGATAATTTAGTCTGATAGAGACGTTAAGGAATAGATTTAGATTAACATTTGTCATGCGACAAAACTACAGGGCGAGGCATTTATCTTGAGACAACTGAATATCTCGGAAACTAAGCATTGTACGAAAAAATGTCCAAAATCAAAAGTTAATTATTTCGTGGGGGAAATTCCTTAGTTAAAAAATTACCCGTCCCCTTGTGAGGGGGGCTGGGGGGAGAGGTAACTTTGAAATCTTAAATAGGAACCCCTATTTTTAATGGTCTATTCAAATTGTACACAATATTCAAGAAATGTTTTATTCTTGGTGTTTTACTTTCTTATACTACGTATGAGAAAGCATTGTAATCACGAAAAATTTCGATCTCGAGATTTTCACTGATCTTCACGTTTTCAGGTACCTAGATTATACGAAAAAGTGATTTTTGGAAAATGTCGGTCTGTCTGTCTATCTGTGTGTCTGTCAGTCTGTATGTGTGTGTCCACGATAGCGTCCAAACGGCTAAAGCTATCGAGACCAAACTTTAAACTTAAGATTATAATTTTCCTCGGGAGGTCTGATTAGTTTTCCAGTGGAATCGGTGAAACGGAAGTATCAGTTTACTCCAGCGCCAAAATATAAATTTTGAAATATCTCGTTAACCATTGCGTTTACGAAAATTTTGAAGGGATTGAAAAGTGTTATGTTTACAATTTTAAACAATTTTTCTTAACAAAATTTTTAAAAATTCCAACCGGAAGTACCAGTTTTACTCTTATCAAAATCCATTTTTATGCTAATATAGACGAAAGATGGTATAGGAAAATTTGGAATCTATACCAAAGTGTTTAGAAGCTAATCTGAAGTAAATTTTATTCACAAACTTTTTCAAAATTTCTATCGGAAGTACCCATTTTAGACAGTCGTTTCATTTTTTTCTGTATTTGGACCAGGGCATTTACGGATAAGAAAGTCGTGTGGTGACCACACCTCATTTTTTTCAATTGATCCAACCGTTTAGGAGATAGAGGCCCTGGAAGTGTGGAATTTTTAGAGTTTTGAACCCAATTTTATCGATGAAGACAAAGAGATAGAGAGTGGGTTTTACAAATATTCCTATTCTACTTTTTAATGGTCTTTAAGAATCCTAAGTCAGAATTTCAAAAATACAATATTTTTCAATACACACGTATTGACTCTGTCTTCCATAGGACTGCTGCCCCCAAAAATTTACTTATGCACTAAAAAATTTTGAATTTTTGAAATTCTGTCTTCGGATTCTTAAAGACCATCAAAAAATAGAATAGGAATGTCTGCAAACCCACTCTCTATCTAATTGGGTTCAAAACTTTAAAAGTTCCACACTTTCAGGGCCTCTATCTCCTAAACGGTTGGATCAATTGAAAAAACACCAAGAATAAAACATTTCTCGAATATTGTGTACAATCTGAATATATCATTAAAATAGGGGTTCCTATTTAAGATTTCAAAGTTACCCCCTCCCTCCCAGCCCCCCTCACTAGTGGGGGGGAGGGTGATTTTTTAACTAATGAGTTTCCCACGCGAAATAATTCACTTTTGATTTTGGACATTTTTTCGTACAATGCTTAGTTTCCGAGATATTCAGTTGTCTCAAGATAAATGCCTCACCCTGTATATTGCTACAATTAGAATTGCAACCCCAGTAAGGACAAGAGTTATTGTAGCCATTTTTTTTATACAGATACTTTATAATACAAGAGTGAAATGATTACAATTACAGTTCGGTTTGACTTGCAGAACGTACAGTATCTCGTATCCATGAAGTTACACTGGCCGATATACCAAAGTTTATTTGTTGGTCTGTGTGCCAATCGTTGCGTCAGTTGAAAATGGATCAGTTTTCTTTAGACAAAAAGATCCGGTGAACGCGCGGGGCAAAGAAGAAGTGGAACATAGTGACATATTGTGTTGGTAAGTGGCTATTCAGGCCCTGAAAACAACAATCAGGATCCAATACTTCAGTCTGTGCACCGTAAAAGATGCGCACAGAAATGCAATAGCGCTTCGTACCAATGTTTTATGTCAGACCAATAGAGCGATGCATAATCCAAGACTCCATCAGTATCTCGCCTCGGTAAAACCAGACACGGTGCGCTTTTTATGGTTTGCAGACAAAATCAGAATTTCAGGATGTCATGACATTCGTCTCATGCAAAGACTAGCCACTGCGCAACGCACCTTAATTTATGAGCTAGGGTTCTTGATCATATTAACCATGCGAACAAGAACTTGCTCCCTCTTTGGGTGATAAGATGGAGCCTTTAAAATCGGCCAGTTCATCCCTCCTCGGTTCCATATTTGCACTACGGTAGACGTATTCGTCCAACATGAGCACCAATTTCACACATGCAGCCTCAATCTATCATATTTTCCCGCGATCAGAATTTGAAACGTCACTGGCATAAAAAAGCTTCCTGGTCACAAGAACGGAGAACACAAAGCGACTCTGTTCTCCCCTCTTATATGTTTTCAGGGGACGCTGTTGGCATACATGGTTTGCATATGTATTGATAATCATTTGCACGTCTTTCCATGATGTAAATTCCGGGTCGATAGATGCCTCCTTCCTCGTGATGCAATTTTAATTGCCAACAGTGTATTTACAGTACAGGGAATCCTCGCACTTACGACGCAATTGGTTCCCGGAAAGTGTGTCGTAAATCGAAATTTTAAGAAAAAATTACATGGAAATCGCATTTTTTAATGTCGTAAGTGCGAAACAAGCGTCGTAACACCGAAACAGTGATGGGAATTTAAAAATGTCGTAAGTGCAAAACGTTGTAACTAGAAACGTCGTAAGTGCGAGGACTTCTTGTATATTAATTACAGTAACTACTTTAGAAAAATAGAGAGTAGATCTTCAGATCGGAAAACACCAAATAAATGTGACAAAATAAAAAAGGGATTACGTAGACCGTGTCCTTTGATATTAACTCCAACAGGGCAACGGTTGTCCAATATACTTTCACATATATATCTCGATTGGCATACGGATTCAACGACAAAAGTAGAACTGAGAACTTCCTCGGAGTTTGCAAGTTTTACAGGGGCTTCACTCATTTTAAAGTCATCATTCTGTAGAGAAAAAAAAATTTAATAAATTTTTGTTTATTATCTTGTATCTAACCTTCCAAAAATATGATTCAGAGTAGGTCGCTATCATAGGGCAATCGGCGGTCACTAACTACATGAAGCCTATGAACTTCAGGCCATAGTTCTCAATGGGGCGCCTTTACATTTACACACGGGTGAAAAAAATTCTCACCCATTACACGTACGAGGGGGCGTTCAAATTTGAACTGGACTTTATTTTTTTTGTAAATTTCATTGTTGTAAAAATCTAAACTTTCATTGTTGGGATGGCAACTACCACCTGTTATGCAAATGCAGCACTACTCATCCGGTTGCCATGACAACCGATTGTGTTTGTTTGGTGGACAGCGATGTGTCGACCAAAGTGGAACAACGAATAATCATCAAGTTTCTCCACAACGAAGGTGTGAAAGCATCTGAAATTCATCAGATTTCAAAGACAGTTCACCGAGTCATCCGTCTCTATCATCTGTCGTTGCATGGTGCCAAAAGTTTGAAGCAGGGCGAGAATCCGCCGGCAATGAACCTCATAAGGCAAGGCCAGCAACTTATGTCAATGATGACATCATCGCACGAACAAATGAGCTGACAAAGAGCAACAGGCAGATTCACTGGTAGTGAACATCAGCACTGGTAGTGTAGAGACCATCATCCACAATAAGCTGAAATTCAACAAGATCTGTGCCAGATGGGTCCCTAAGCAACTCTCCGAGGATCACAAAACTACCCGGGTGGAAATCTGTTCCATGCTGCTGCAGCGATATGATAGGGAAGGTGACACCTTCCTAAGGCGTGGATTCATCACCATACTCCTAAAAGCAAGCGTGCGAGCATGGAGTGGCGACACACTGCCTCACCACGACCCTAGAAATTCAAGATGACACCGTCGGCCACGAAAGTGATGGCGACTGTATTCTGGGACATTAAGGGTATCATTCAGGTCGATTTTCTGGAAGAACGTCGAACTATTAATGCACCCTACTTTTGAGGACGTGCCTGAAGCGACCAGGACTCCTTACCAGTGGTGTTTGCTTTCTGCAAGATAATGCCAGACCACACACAGCCAAACTGACTATGGACACACTGACGGAACTCGTATATACACTGACTTATCAGTTTAATAGGATCGCCCTAGTGTGCAAATTCTCCTCTTGCATCTAATATAGCTTGAATACGCCATTGCATTGACTTTACAGTGTAATTGAAAATTCTGGCCTCTTCATCCAACTCGCCCCAAAAGTTTTCTAAAGGATTAAAATGAAGTGATTGTTGCAGGCCACTGTACCAGTGACAATTCACCCTCTTTCCGAGAGCCTTATGGCATACTGCACAGTTCTCGCAGTAGATGATATTTCCTGATGGGCAATGTGTGCCATTAAGAGATGCTCGTGGTCGGCAATCTACCGTTCTATAACTCCTTGCCATAAAATTAGAATAACGATATTTTACGTTCTATAGTTAAATTTAAGTACTGTAGATAGTAATTAGGTTACTATTTTGTTACTACACACTTAGACTTTTTGTTTCTGGATGATGTACTTATTCCTCTAATCGACCTCAAAAGAAACGTTAATTTATTCAAAAATGAAAATTTACATTTAACAAAATGAAGATCACAGAATAATAGAATATATCCCAATATAGAGGAAAAGAGATTAGAATAATAACAAAAAAATACCTAAATCACTTTAATCGAAAATGAATTATCAAATTCATATTTAAAGGCGTCGCCTTTGGCTTTAATTGCAAGATTTGGCATATTTGGCATGCTGTTGACCAACTTAGCACATTCTTTACGACTCAAATTAGATCAAATATTTCTGATTGCCGAAATCATCTGTTTAATTTGTTGGAGTCTTTGTTGAAGTCCAGCCTACATCAACTAACAATTGGAGTAAGCCTGGTGAATTATTGGCCAAATATATTTCGTCGTTATTACTTTCGTGGATTTAGCAGCAAAAATAGATGCACCATTCTGCTGGAATAGAGAGGAATCACAGCACAGATCTTCAGATTATGGGATAATGAAATTGTAAAGTATTTTTTGGTACTGCTGCATTTACTAAACCACTTACTAGACACAAGGCTTCGACGCAGAGGCCCATGAGTCATAACCGAGGGGGCCGACAATACCCCGAATCTTGTCATTTGGCTCTCGAATCTTATACCGAATAGCGAATCATCTTTTTTCGAATCATATATTTGCCGAACTTGCCGAAACCGAGCTTTCTATTCTAAACATGAATTTATGCTAGCGCTAAAATGAATTTGCGGCGGGACTTAGCCTACAGTCAATAGAATATGTTGCTTCGTTTCAGAAACTGGAGACAATTCTATTGACATTCCGACTGATTCCCCACTCATTGCTTATACAATCGGAAACAGGAATGATACTCTCAAACTTTCACATGTTACTCTCTAGAGTGCAAGGCCGATATTGATTGTTTAAATAAACGTTTTCGCAATTGTTACAAATTTTCATGTTTTTATTTTTTAACAAGATTTCATGCGCGCGTAGTTTGCGCGGTAACAAATTTAATTAATATTGTTGTAAAGCTCGCACGTTCAAATTGTTTCGTGTGACAGACTCACATGCTCTCCTTTATTTATAGTTTGATAAAAATTGTTGCTCATACAACAATGGTCAGATGACCTTTCAGTTCCGGCATAGCCTAATAATGAGAAGTCTGTCCACTCTCGTTTTCAAATGTTGTCTAAATTCCCTAGTGGCGGACTAACTCTAAGTCAAATCCATTGTTTACTACTGCAATCATAACGGAGACAAAATGTCGTTTATTAAATTGGAGAAATTTTTATGAAGAAATTTAATTTCCAAGTCCTTTACACTAAACGTTTTTCTATTTTTTTCTTTTCGAAAAGAAAAAAAAAAACAAAAAAAACCAAGAAAATAAAACAACCGTGAGCTATATGAATTAAGATTGTTATAACGGAACTCTTATTCAAAATAGTTTGAAATAAAAAGGATTTTGCCATATTAGAAAATTTGATGAATGGTTTTCATTGGATTCCCTAAATTAGATGAAATAAAATCTTTTTTAAAAAATTATAGGACCTCTAAAGTTTTTTTTATTCTTGCTGTTACGAATAGAAAATTGCATACATACCTTTTTTTGGCAGTCAGATAAAATGCGATGAAGAAAATCGTAAAAAGCTTTTGATAACGACCTGTCATTAACAAAACTCAATAGCAAAACAGTACCTGAATAGATCCAGAAAAGAGAAGGAGATAGCTGAACGCTTGGCGCGCTGCTGTCGTTATTATTGTTGTCGGACGTCGATCTGGCAACAGCTATAACAATGAAACCGACCCGGAGTGAACAGACTTCTCATTATTAGGCTATGGTTCCGGTGTGCTTCAAGCCAGCGCCAACAATGCTTAAACGTGCGACAACAATGCGAAACTGTTTCCGTGACGAACTCACATGTTCTGCTTTATTTATAGTTTGATTGAGGATTGTTTCAATATATTTGATCAAAAACATGCAGTAGCTTTTGATAAGAACTGCGTGGATCATTTTCATAGTCATATGATTATCCTAGTAATTCAGATTCCAATGTGAGAAAACATTATTCTTGTACAAAAAAGACGCTCTTTCTAATGGTACCAATGAAAATTAATTTGGGAGTGACGCATATTGAGATATTTTGCTCTGAAAGTTGGCTTTTTTCACGCATATAATTTTTATGAACATCTTTCATTTGGCATATCTCTCGATATATTAAGACAACAGCATTGTCACTAAAGTACAGTTGCAAAATATCACAGCAAACAGATCTTTTGGTGCTGAGTGATTGGCCCTGAAAGTTGAGTTCAAATCTGTCGCGACAAAATTTGGCGGTAATTTTGGCATGGATTAGCAGCTGAACAGCCAAGCACGCTACTTTTTTGATCATACCACTAAATTCTACGCTAAAAGTTGTCATAGCGCGCCAGATTTCACTTTTATCTGGCAAACAGAGATTATTTGACAGTCAAAATTGGCTATTTTTGCGGCACCGCGCATTAAGCAGATGACAGCCCAAAAACATGGGCCTTTAACTTTTGAACCAAAGAACACTGGACCCTAAAATTTTGCACAGCTATATTTGGGGTCTAGGTCTACTTTATTATAAAATTTCATGAAATTTAGAGAGGGTCGAGTGGGAGCCTTCTGTGAGTTTCGGTGATTTGACATGGAATGACCCCATGGTAAAGGCAGACCCGCGTAGTACTTACCAAATAGGAACGACAGCAATCAACACCATTTTGCGAGTCATCTTCAACTAACGAAACGATCTGTGAAATACTGATATAAGAATAAAAAGACGGTGTAATAATAAATACTGAGATATAAAGCGCCTCAGACCGAGCATAACATTATATATTTATCAAAAGGCGGTGTAATTTTGAATTTTTCTATTCATTCTGATAACTTATATTTTGATCTGTAATAAATAGTTACTTTGTACTAAACACAAAATAGTTTCATTCATTTGTGATTGCCCTTTGTGTCCGAGTGATGGGTGTTAATGCACCATAGGATCCTTTACTATATTTAACGTTATTTTCGACAATTATTTATTACTAGAAGAAGTACCCGGCGTTGCCCGGGATTATTACACTTGGGATGTAAACAGAACAATCTCAAAAATTAAAATAAATTTTGCAATATCTTAAAAATAAACACATGAAAATGCTTAGAATTAATACAGTAAAAATTCTTAATGAAAATTCGAAAAAAATCTTTTTAAAGGCTCAAAATGGATGGACTGCTCCAATAATTTCTTACTCAGATAATCTTACTTCAGATCTACACTTGATGTTGTTGCAATTTCCACTCTTCTCTCGCTGTGTTGAAGCAAAATTTGGCCTTTCATCACTTTGGGTAGTCTAGCGGTCGCCAATTCTTCTATTTACTTGCTTCCCATTTGCTCAATACAGCACGGAGCTAAAGGTTTGCTTTCTCTGTCGTCTTTCCACTCTTTCTCAATAGTCTGCTAACTCTTCATTATCTCCAGCTAGTGATCATTTTTAAAGATTTTCAAGAAATTGTTAAGTACTAAGAACTCTCTTTTCTAAGAAAAACCTGAATAACAGGAATTCTATGCATTGTTACTAATTGAAACTTATCCATATTGCATCATCATTTTATGTTCATTGTTATAATTCTTGGAAAGGATTGCTTTATCATTGCATCATCATTTTGAGCTCATTGTTATTGGTGAATTGCGTGTTGATACCATTGTTGCAAAAACTTTGTCTTGCATTGTTGGTCATGCGATATTTCTCATTAATATGCCCTGCCATAACCATGAATATCGATTTTTTATCAATAATTATTATTTTTTCGAAATCTGAAGTAGACAGTGACCTTCCTCATGCTTTGAAGGTCATGTATGCGAAATTTCATCAAGATCGGAATAAAACTGTAGATTTGTATAAAAAACGTACACACAGACCCACAGACCCACCCACAGACCCACAGACGCACAGACCCACAAACATCCTTCTTTATATAGATAGAAGATTTCTACACTAATATTAAGTGAAACGAAAATATAATAAACGAAACCTATAACAGCGATAAACATTTCCATACTTAAGTTTATATCTTAATGCTGATCAAATTCTAAAAACTTACATAAAATTTAAGTTTCCGGTTATTCTCGCCTGGACATAAATGTTTATTCATTCATCTTCAATAATAGAAGAAAAAAAATTTCATTATTTAATTAAAAATGAGATTCAAATACTTTTGCTAACAGATGCTTTAATGCATCCAGCAAGAGAAACCCTTAGGCGTATTTCTGTTATACAAGTACATGTAGTATCTATTAATCACTCATCTGCATTGCCTTGTGGGAAAGAAGCAATTTTTAATGGTGCTGCTGTACTGAAAAGAGAAACTGTACGCAGCTAAGCCAAGGATTTTGTTATTTAAAAAAAAACATGTTCAGAAAAAACGGCAATGACACAATTACTTCATGAAATGATCGCCAGAGTCCTTCACTTCAGCTAGTAACATGTTAGTAGCCATCTTTGGCAACCTGATCTTACCAAGAGTACAATATGCAGCTGCAATCATGAATCCTTTGGAAAACTTCTTGCATTAGTTGATGAAAGTAGCCCATCCTTTGTCATTTTTGTGTCGGTAATGAATAGCTCGCAGCTTATTGGTGTTATTGAGGTATAACCCAATCTCCATCCGGGATTGACACCCACTGCCATCTGTCATGTGCAAGATACCGTTCGTAAAGTTTTCTGGCGTTAGTGAAGAAGTCTTTGATTGCCGTTCTGTCAGACCAGGACCCTTTTGCCGATACTGTAGTCAGGTTTTCTTTGAGACATTTTCAGCTTTGGCCATGTGGCGCTGTGTTAAGTGGATTTTTCAAAGACGCAATAGGTCGAAGTCTCTTCGCGTTGGCTGTGCTACAGTTGGCTAGTTTCCGTTTCTGCTTCGTTTTTCATTACGATCCCTATTCTGAGGAGAAAGCTGTTTGTCTCTCTGCCTTTACTTTCGACGAGACCTTGCTTCTTTTCAAGTTATCTGAAAATAACCGAAACCCGTGTCGGGTTATATGTGCCTTTCCAAAGCGCGCTCAGTTTTGCCACCATTTGAGGCTTAACCTTGTCAGCTAACTGCGTATTCTATACTGCTCTAAGGTCTGTGCAATCGTCTTGCATGATGTAGTCAAGCGGAAACGTGCAAGAAGGTTAAAACCGTTCATTGTTAACTGCCTCAACCATGTGTATAAAGGTTCTAGGGCAACTGCATCCCTCTATATGTATATTTAAAATTGGAAAAACGGGATATAAGACCCTGGAATAAAATAATAAATAAAAATAGAACTCAGGATAGTAAGACCCTGAAAAAAACTGGCGTGTCAGATAGAAGTATCCTTTGTCAAAGTAAAGATGATAATAGAGAATTATCCTAAAAGTGATGAATGTAATAATAATTTCATTTACCTTGGTCGCACTCAGTCATCGCGCGTTCGTGGGGATAGTGAAAATTAACCTCATCATCATTTAAATTTTCTGGTTCCGTCAAGTGTATCTCTCTCTCGACTGCCGTCAATAACTTCGATAATTTGTTCATGCTTCATACAGTTAACTGCACCATTATATGCGTGCTGTCAGATATATCTTATGTGTTCGGCCATGTTCACATACGGCCGCAGAAGGGGGTAGTAGTATTAAGCTTGAGCCTGCAACAATCTGTCAGTATTTTCTTTATATAGTGCTTTAATGAGGACGTAAGCAGAGACGGAGCACGCAGTAGATAAGAAGTGGGAATAATTTGCATAGGAAACAACTGACAGTTTTCGTCATTTACAGGCAAGCTATGACGTTCATGACATTTCTTATTTAGTGGAACAAGGAATGGAATTTTAAATACACGTTTGCTTGTGCAATTGATTAAAATGGCTTCAGACAGCTTAAAGTAAATTCTGTGATGTCACTATCGTAACTGGAAGCAATTTTGTGTACTCTCAAAGCAGGCAGTAAATAGGGCATCCCTCCCTTAGATGCCCAGTTGAAATCGGGAGTGATGCCCTGCCGTTTCACTGAGGGTGAGGTACCTCACCAAGATAAAACTTTCCTAAGTTCGCTGTAACCTCGGCCTACTTTACAAAGTGTCCATAGGCCGACGTAGGCTTAGTACATTTAGCTTCCAGATGTTTACTATTTATAGGGCATACGATAGCCTATGCGACATTACTCGTAACAAAAATGTATACTCTAGCATATGAGAGATTAAACATTTTTATGTAAGCTTTAAAGTGCATGCCTTAATTTCCCTTTTGTCAGGATTTGTTGGGTATTTCACCCTAATGGATGTGGCATCTGTACCAGAAAAAAACACACTTTTCTTTTTGTAACAAAACTCCATATTTTAGCAAAATTTTAACGATGTTGTATGTTTTAATTAACATGGATAACGAATCCATACGGTTATGTTGAAAGCTGTGTAGTAAAAGTGGAAAGAACGTGAAACCGGAATTCGCGTCATCTCTTCACCTCAGTTCCTGTGAAGCGCCGCTGATGCCTCGGCCTATGGATTTATACGGATTTAGCATGCCTCTTTTATTAAGGCCTTGGAAGACGATGACAGAAAACTGTAAGAGGAATCTGGAAAGTTTTTAAGGAGATGTGTGGTACGAAATTCCTCGCTTACTTTAAACCTGGAGAGCTAGTTAAGAAGCACGACGATTATATCGAGAATGTTACATGATGCTAACAGAGTCGTCTTTGCTTATCTGCTTCAACCCCCTGTTTTCTTAGCGCTCCTTTTACCATATCATAGAAAGGCTTTGATTATGCTTTTTTACAAAGCATTATAGGACTAATCGTACGATGGTTTTCTAATTGGTCAATCTGAACGTCTGAAGTCACGCCCGATTTTTCTCTTGCTGAACGGACTATAATCATCTCCATATTTCAACTGGTTTAATGATAAAGGCTTACATTCAAAAACGACACACCAACAGTACAGAAAACACTTATAGGAAGAATCAGTATAATTTCAAAGAGTTAATGACAAAACTAAAAACAAGACTTACGCTTATAAATTTACTTGACTTGTCTTAATTCATAATGCCTGCATCAGCTTAGTGGTTTGTATCCAACTGCTATGAACATTGTGTTAATGGGAGCCCATTTTTAAAATTTCTATTAAAAATGTATAGATTAAATAAAAAGCAATGTTATCATTATTGACTAGCCTGACTAGAGAATGGTTAACAATTTTGGAGATACACGACAGTTTTCACCATATTCAAGAAGGCATCAAACTTTCCCAAACATGGGACTGGCCAATGAAACTGGTTTTGAAAATCTTCCAACAAAATATATTTCAAATATCTCGTATATAGAATTTAAATTAATTTTATAGATAACTAGTAAACAGCACTGTTAAATAACTTGAACTAATAGAAAGTAATCTTTTATGAATACATTTCTGTATTTTTTAAAAGAAATTATATATTGCTATATACTGAGTAACCAGTTTATTAGGAACCCCCCCCCCCCAATGCGGTGTTGCGCCACCCCTAGAAGCTAGAACAGCACGAATTAGCCGTGGCATGGATTCAATCAGCCGCTGGAAGCATTGTTCCGTGATGTTTGTCCATGCGGATGCAAGTGCTACTCCCAGTTTATGCTTATTGGATGGTGGTGGATCCATGCCTCGAATAACCCGTTCCAGCTTATCCCAAAGATGTTCGATTGGGTTCAAATCCGGGAACTGTGGTGCCAGAGGAATAAGTTGAATTCATTATCGTACTCCTGGAACCACTCCATGACGATACGAGCTTTGTGACACGCTGCACTGTTCTGCTGGAAGTATCATTCCAATGGGGAAAACACAGTAGCCATTAGGAGATGAACGTGATCGGCAACAATGTTCTGGTAACCGTGACCAATAAGGCGTTGTTCTATAGGTAACAGCGGAAATAAGACCATTACATAGCCTCCACCAGACAAGACCTTCTGAAATAAGACCGGGGGAGGGGGTCATCGCTTCGTGCTGTTGTCTCCAAATTCTGCGTCGGCCATCTGCATGGTGCAATAGGAAATGGGATTTATCCGAGCAGCAAACCTTCTTTCAGTCGTCGACGATCCAGTGTTGGTGATCACGGGCAAATTGGAGACGGTTATTTGCAGTTTTGGGTAAAGATCAAAGGTACCCGGACTGGCCGTCGGCTGTTGTAGCCCATCCTTGCCAATGTACGGCGTGTATTGCGTTCAGAGATGTTATTCTGCGGTCCAGTGTTGTACTCCATGGTTAGCTGACGAGTCGTGACGTTTCTATTCGCACGAACAAGCATTCCCAAGGTGGCTGGTTGTTTTTTGGTTGTTTAATCAGTCCTGGTAAACCCTTGAAATGGTTCTTCGGAAAAGCCTAAAAGACGTGCGGTTTCGGAAATACTCAGTCCACCTTGCCGGGAACAAACTATCGTCATGGCGCGCTCGAAGTCGGTCAGATCCTTTACTTTCCCCATGGTGACGGTCAAACCACTTGCAGTTGACAGGTCTGTTCTCGCTATGTACGTATTGGTATCGACTGTCACGTGACCAACTAATACGTAGTAAATGCTATGCCAACGGATTTGCATAGTCATGGGTGTTCCTGATAAACTGGCCACTCAGCGTATTATACTACAATGTAATATATGATTTGCGCGAGACATTACAACTATCTCTCTCAAATCTATTTCTAAATTACCTTTATTCGTTTCGTGCTTCAAGTTCGTGAGCCACCTGCTTGCCAAAAAAATAAAGAAATTTTAAAAAATTATCACATACATTGGCCAACGAACTGGAAACGTCTGTGTAACATTTTATTGGGTCCTTTTATAGCTGTTGGAAGAGGATCTTAATGTCGGAGTTGTCATCCCACATTCCCCAAACATTTCCTATGGGATTGATATCTGAGCTATAGGGCGACCAGGATAAATGACAGAAGTAAATATGTTTTTCTCATTACTTTTAGGTGGCGGCTCATCAATCTTAGGGCAACAGTCATTAATATACGAACAACTGCTATAGTGCTAGAACGAATTTCACTATTTGTATGAGCAGTAAAAATTACATTGCTACTCTTTTTTATTATCTCTTCCAGTATTAGCCAGTGCTATTACAATGTTATTAACAGATCGAAAATTTAATAATAGATTTTTTGATCCTGCAGGAGGAGGTGATTGGATTGTTTCATAAGTATTGACAGATTTCGCTTAGGCTACTTTGCATGAGCCCTGTGGTGCGAAACATTATATCAGGAATTACGACAATCCCCTACAAAATAGGCAGGACTGGTCCAGAAGTTTCTCTAGTTGTTCTAGTGGTTTTACGCGTAGCGAAGCAGACATTAACCTCATGGAGCAGCGCAATGTCAGACTAGTGATTTTGTATGAATATAAACTTGGACGGAATGTGCAGAAACCGTTGCTAATGTTAATGGAGCATCGGGTGTGTGCATGACTAATTATAGGACTATCCGTAAATTATTTCCGAATTTTGACGCTGTGTTAATCGTAAGCCAGTAGACGAGCGTCCCGTAGAGTGTGAGCAGACCAACGAGCTTGCTGTATCACCGGCAACCGTAACCCGACACCTGCCAAAATATGAGCAAGTCGAAAAAATTAATACTGCTTCAGTATCCTTCATTTTCTGAATGAAATTAATAACTGTATAAAATTAATTATCGGACAAATTGAGCACATACAGGAAATTCAATTTTTATTAAGTAAATATTAAATAATAATATAAATATTAAGCTCCGTGAGCTTTTATATCCTATAGCCGATTTCCCAAATTTAACACAAAATTTCACGTTGAGGGGAATGGTTTGCAAGCTCTCATCAAAAAACCAAGCAGTGAATTTGGACCTGTACTGTGGACAATTGGACATTTTGAATGAATCTATCATCTAGAAATGCCCACAGCTTATTAATTGTAAGGGAGTTGTGTTCCATCATATACAGGGTGAGGCAGCGTTCATAGTAGGATATTAAAAGCACACCATTAGGATGTAAATGTAATTTATTTATTATCTCCTATGTTAGTTAATAGTTAAAGGTATGCCATTTACAAATGTGTAAGTCATTGACCATTGCGTGGATTACTTTTTGAATATGACTTCTATCAAATGATGCCCCCACTTCACAACACATTCATCTAGACGGCGTTGGAAGCTTTCCATAACTCGGCGTAACGTATTCCCTGGGACATTGTCCAGGGCAGTTCTGATGCGCACTTCAACTCAGGAATGGTGGCACAACGTGTTCGGAAAACTTCTTGCTTGAGGTAGCCCCAAAGGAAAAAGTCTGCACATGAAAGATCAGGTGATCGAGACGGCCAGGAGATGTCATCATAACGAGAAATTACTCTCCCCTGAAAGGTCTGTCGCAAGAAAGCTATGCAAATTCTGGCTGTATGCGAGATCGCTCCGTCTTGTTGAAACCACAATTGGTCGATATTCACATTCAACATTTAATCCAATAATCATTATTCCAACGCCACGTAGATGAATGTTTTGTGCAGCGGGGACATCATTTGATAGGACTCATATTCAAACATTAATTAACCCAATCAAATATTGACTTACAAATTAACAAATGGCATACTTGCAACTACTATTTGACATAAAGAGCAATAAATAAAAAGCATTTATTTCCTACTGGTGTGCTATTAATATTACGCTATGAACGCTGCCTCACCCTGTACAATACTTTTATATACATGTATAAAGATCTTAATAACCTTTTATTAACATCTCTTTCTCACTCTCATTTTTTCCTCAGTTTCCACCCCTCCTTATGATACCCGTTTTCATGTCTCCTTAGCTTCGCCTCTGATTAGACGCAATTATAAGATAATTTTTAATATTTATAATGATCATTTAATAAAAATATTTTTTGTTTTACATTGGTGTTAACAAAATAGAAAAAGAACAGAATCACTTCTTCTTCAAGTGGATAGACATAGTTTACAAAGAAACAGATTTGCTTTTTAATCACAACAATTTGATGGTGAAATTGTTGTGGTTAAAGAGCAAATCTGTTTCTTTGTAAAAGAAATTGGTGTTGCTGTGAATAAATATGTATGTGCTCATATCAAGTTGGAACAAAGAGCCCAACGTGAAATTTTGTGTTAAACTTGGTAAATCGGCCACAGGATATTAAGTGTTTTGGCAAGCTCATGGAGCTTAATATTTATGCTTTTATTTAATTTTTCCTCAATGTCTTAATTTGTCCGATAATTAATTTTATACAGTTATTAATTTCATTCTGAAAACGAAGGATACTGAAGCGGTATAAGCAGTTTGGGGCAAATGTCCTTACCATTTGTCAACAAGATTACATTTATTGTGGCTACAATTCATTTTAGCCACTGTATCACATTGTTTACAAAATCTGTATTTAAATACTGATTTTTAACAGTAAAGGGATTTATTGTTACCTTTCCAGTAATGAAATTAATAACTTTTTTCGTTAATAAATTTTATTAAAGTTTTTCTCGACCATTTATTTATTATCTCGACCAACTGAAACACCCGACGAATTTGTCTTCGACAAATTGACCGCCCGACTAACTGACACCTCGACGAATTGACACGTAACATTAAACGGAAGCTCCCTAAAGTAGCTCGTCCAAGGTTGAATAATTTGGATATCCTACCAGTCAGCTGCTTTATAGCTCCGGTCAGATGAGCACCCACAACGAGTTCTTTATGAAGCGAGTTAGATCCTTTTTTTATCCCCATGCTGATCAAGTTTTATGAACAGACTCATCCAAATCCTTCTTAAATAGAGGAGTCCAAGCTTGAATCAAATGATGCCTTACGGATACGAAGGGCGAACTCAACAAACTGTGATTTCGAGAAACACGCGTTTTACTTTCAGCCTTTATTTTATACGATTAGGAGGGGGCCAACTGAACAAGAAACTATACCACCTTATTCTTTGATGTCTGAGAAGCCGAAAAATTAAATAAAATAAAAAATTGAACCAATGTTGAGTTCGCCCTTCGTATTCGCAACGCCTCAAAAGATATCAAGCTCCTTTACATTAAAAAGGGATTAAAACAATTTACTTATGTTTCACAGATGTTTCTAATTCCTAATAATTCTAATAATTTATTTATTATTGTAATTTAATTATTGTTGTCAATAAAAACAAAAATTTTAACTCATTCGTTGGTTCTTTTAAGGTGAAGACGTGGCTAAAATACATTATACGATAACCATTAAGTAATAAGTAAAATTTTAAAAATAAGAACTGTAAACAGCAAATAATTTCCAGCAAAGAACTGTAAACTTGTCTTTTCAATTGACTACTATACACACACTGTCACAGATATAAAATATGGGTAAAATAAAAAGATGGAAAAAAACAAAACCCACCTTACATCCTGAAAATTTTTATTAGAATAACGACTTTCAGAGAATAATAAACTGAACGCGCGCAAACGATACAATGGATGGCCATCTCCAGTTTTGTGTCATCTGTTAAGCCATTGTTGCGCAAGTTGTCTAAGGGCAACAAAGGCTGTGTCATTCCCCTTTTCAATTTGGTATACGTTGTTGTTGCATAGGTCCCTAGATAGTAAAAGAAAACAATAGTAATCAGCGTAATCAGTTTTGCAACTGTTTGACGTTAGAGGGCGCTGACGAGCTGAACTTCTTTTAGTAGAGGCACTTGTTAGAATCGGGAGAAAACAAGTTATTTGTACTGCTAATTTATGTAAAATGAAAGAGTAAACTTAATTTTTAATGGCTAAAACAAAATAATTTTTAATAATTACAAGCTAAATTAGAAAAAATTAATTCTTTTGAATTCTAAAGTATTTTTTCTAATGAGCAATAAGAAAGGGCATTTAATTTTTATTTTCTTACATTACAATCTTTAATACAATTTTATTATTTTCGTAGATAAGGGTTTCTTTGCAAATTTCTTACAGCCTAAGGCATCATTTTTAACATTTGAAGTATTATACAAAACACTGAGAATCATTCTATTTAGCAACAACAATTATTTGCTGAAGAAATTTTAGAGCATAAATAAGAGAGCCAGAAATTTTTACATCGGCAAAGGAGAAGCAGGGATATTATTTCTTTTAATGTTTTTAATATTTTCATGGCCATGGCAAAAAAACAACTAAAAAGTTATATAAAGCCAAAATTAATTAAATTTGTGGGAAGGGTCTTGAGTTGCTTCTGGGAACACTAAAGGTAGATAGTAATATCAGGTAATTCCGGAATTTTATCAACACAGCAACATGCGAGCAGTGGTGGATCAATACTTTTGGGACCGTTCATAAACCACTTGGTCACTTTTTTCACCCCCTCCCCTTTTATCGCTTCTTTTTTTTCATTATTCTGTTTCCTTCGCAGCATAAAGTTCCATTTCTATTATACATGTACATGAAGTCTTCTTCCCAGATCCATTTGAAACGGCACACAACGCAGCGGGTTGTGGTGATCGCTTGGCTTAATCGGTGCCAGAGTATGTACTCATATTTGAACCTCCCCTCAAATATTACGTGGTCAGAGATATTGGAACCCCTCCCCTAAAAAAAAATATTAAAATGCAGAATTTTGAATGATTTTGAAATTAATTTGACCACATGGTCATTACTTAACCCTATCCAACCCTATATGGACAAATCCTGACTCTCTCCCCCCAAAAATTGACCAGATGGTTTATGAACGTTCCCTTTACTATGCGACGATCAGCTATCAAGTTCATGAAAGCAGCACTCCAAGTGATAATATGAAAAGTTATTACAGGGAAACCGGCTAGATGAACGGGCCTTTACTATCTAGTGGGCTATGGTTGTTGTTCGTCGAAGAAAGAAAATAAAATAAAATAGAAATATGCTAATGGAAAGTGAATCCGTAATTTAAAACTTTCATTTCAAACGTCCATCCCACAGGGTTAGAATAGAAGTGTTCACTTCCCTTGATTGCCACGTCAACTGCAAGCAACAATGAGCATTTCAATGTGGTGCCGATAGTGTTGAACCGTAACAAATTCTGTTACTCCAGACCCAATCTTAAAAGCTCGTGTACATTGTATACAGGGCCGGACTAGTACCTTTAGGGGCCCTAAGCACTGCACACCTTCCTCAGTAGAAATTCTGTTTTTCTGAGGATTCGGGGGCCCCTATTCACATGCTTAGTCAAAGAGGCCCTAAGCACGTGCTTAGTCTGCTTATGTATAAGTCCAGCGCTGATTGTATATCTGTTGTTTAAACAGTATACAGGGTGTTGCAGATAACTACAGGGCAGTATAATGGGAAGCCTACCCGCTCGATCGGCCTCGGTGGCTCAGTGGTTGCGTGATCGCCTCTGATGTCCGAGGACGCGGGTTCGATCCCGGCCGAGGACGACGAGAATTTTTTTCAGGGGGAAAATCCTGAGATCACGCACTTCCTTCGGAAGGGAAGTAAAGCCGTTGGTTCCGTGTACTCGTTTGCCGGCTGCACGTTAAAGAAACCTTGCGAGGCAAAATTTGCGGCCCCTATAACGCCGTCCTGAAATGGCCATAGTAGTTGAAAAGGACGTTAATACCAAATAAACCAAACCAAACCTACCCGTTCGATTGCAGGGGCCGGCTCGACATCAAATGATAATTGGGCAATTTTATCAAAAATATGACAGCTTTGACGTTCACCCCCCCTCCCCGACTGTGGAAACTGCTGGCTGCTGTAGGCCACCTTCATCTCCCTCCATTCTGCCAATCGACCTACCCGGCCCCTGCAATCGAGCGGGTAGGCTTCCCGTTATACTGCCCTGTAATTATCTGCAACACCCTGTACAAAATATAGTTCTTGTTTTTCCCACACAAGCGCTTGAAGCTCACTATCGATAGTGTACATGAATGAATAAAACTAACACGCATTATTTTATCTAGTTTTTAATGTAATCCTTGATTCAATCAAGGATTACATATAATTTTGGCCAGCTCAATTTCCCTTCAAACTCACCATGCATTGTGGGTGGTTTTGCCACTAGGTGCGTTGTTTTATCACAAGCAACTCCCGTTTAACATTGAAGACTATACTATATACGCTATTTTATCCCCTAAGTATAAGTCTGGGGTAATAGAGGAGATCATGATTAAACCAAAGAATTAACTCTGTGGATAACTTACATACTGGATTCGTTTAATTATTACAAGTAATTTATATTTTAATCATTTCATACAAAAACTTCACCCTTCCTTTGAAAATCCGGACCGTTTCACTCCACTCTTACTACACAGACAACGTCTCCTCTTGTCCATAATTATTTTTAAAATTAAAGATGAATGTGTTAGTTAATGGCGAATTAAAAGTACACAACTTAACATTACTTTCAAATTTGAATTGGAGATTTGAGCAAGAATAGGTTGAGAATGCGCAACTGAAACAGAAAATTCTTTGGTTCACTATTGGTGCGCTACTAGTAAATGCCTGAGGGTACACTCTGTCTATTCTTACTCTGTGGTCCTTCCATTTGGTGAAGCAGAGACGAGGACTCGTCGGAGGAGGCAATCCTTTGCCAGTCACGTGAGGTCCAATTCCCGTACTGCATTACAAATTGTGGCCGTTTTCTATGGATGCACTTCTATCAGCATGGATGCAGTGATCATCCGTCTGCTTTGGGATCCCATACACAACAGGGTTCGCTGTACTGTGCTTGTCGACACACGTCTAGCAGCCCGCGTAGTTCATTTGGTCGGTGGGTTGCTCATCTATTGCTTGTGACCGAACCAATCATCTATATCTTCGCAGTAGATATTCAGTTAGCACATCAGAGACACAAGGTGCTGCGCAATTTCCACACCCTTTATTCGTGATAGTGCCGTTTATCCCACCACAGTACACTTTAATCACAATAGAACTCGAATAGTTCACAAACTGTGCAGTTTCGGAAATGCTACCATCCTCGGTCCATGCTACCCACGACGGCAACGACTGATTTATATGCAGAGTACAGACATCTTACCTTTTATACCCATCAAACGAGATCGCGTCACAGGCCACCTTTTGTAATTTGCTACGCGCTGCTGGCGGCAAAGTAGGAGGGGTCATAATAATGTGGCTCGACTGTATATAAATATATTTAGTTATTGCGTCTTTTCGTTTTCCTGATCCTTCTTATGATTTCAGACATGGGTTCACTATGATCCCTAAATTTTATCACACTAAACAAGGGTAATAAAGATATTTCTTGTAAGATGACTAAGTATTTTAACACGACTAACATTGATTTCTTTTAACTTTTATTATTTGATTTTTTTATTATTATTAATTCCGTATTTGGGTCTTTGTGA
Source organism: Rhysida immarginata (assembly GCA_023313115.1). Classification (NCBI taxonomy): domain Eukaryota; kingdom Metazoa; phylum Arthropoda; class Chilopoda; order Scolopendromorpha; family Scolopendridae; genus Rhysida; species Rhysida immarginata. The sequence goes on along the minus strand of JAHWFO010113004.1, from coordinate 5,730,262 downwards.
CTCGTGGGAAAGATGTACTGTAGCAGTCACGAGAATATTCTTGTTTTCTGATTGTTACATATTACAAACATAATTAAAATCACTCATATATTGTCGTAAAGGTTTGAACTCTTTTGTTTTGTGATATTTTTGCCTTTATATACAAACCTGCAACCTTCGCCGGGAACGGACGTGTCTATATGAGCTCTCTGTGAGTGTGCGCGGGAGACAAGCCTAGTCATGATACATTAATTTTGGATTCTGCAATCTGCAGTGGGCCTGTTTATTTAATTTATGCTGCAGTTACAGGCATAAGGTCATTTTTACTTTGGCCTAATACTGAGCAACTATCTACAACTGTGAAGGACGTCGATGCTAAATATGATGGTCTGCAAAGCGACTGGATCATCATGATAATGAATTACTTCCAGCTACCAGTTCTAGAATTGATCAGTTGGCCATGGAGATAGATAATCTGGAACAACATTCGCGTCCATCGTTTTTGGAGTCCCTGAATGAAAATCTGGAATGTACGAGTTTTTGGTGTCCCTGAGCAAGCGACGGAGACGCTGCAAGATTCACTTCCATCGTTTTTTTGCGGAAAACTTAGATATTAAGCTGAATACATCGGATATTGTAGCAGCCAACGTGTTGGGCCACGTTCTTCTAACAATCCTCGCCCTATAATCGTACGATTTTCTTCATATTTGTTTCGAGATCTGGTAATCAAAAATCGAAGTAATCTGAAGTCACGTCAATCTCGGGTTACTATAGCGGAAGATCTAACCAATAGACGCTACAGGCTCCTTCGTGAAGCGAAGGCCAGGGTTGGTATGTCCAATGCCTGGAGCTATAGTGGTGCAATCTATATAAAGGATTCCGCTGGGAAGATCAAGCGTATTGTTACCGCAGCAGATATGGACTGATATATTTACAGTTATGAATTTTTATGTTAATTTTTAATCACTAATTTTTTTGGTCATTATTTTGCCCTTCTGAAGATTTATTTTTTGTGTGTTTTAGTAGTATGTTAATGGCCGTATTGGCTAATTAACTCATTTTTTGTTAATTAATAGTACTTATAGGTTTGTCTGTTTCGCACTCTGTACTTTATATTTCTGTAGTTTAATTAGTTTATTTGATTTATTTTTTATTTTAGTTTTATTGTTTTTCTTTTAAGCTTCTGTATTTTAGTCTATCGGCAAAGGGAGGCCCCTGCCTTTGCAGATTATCAGGCGGTGTCCATTGCTCGATCTAATAGATCTAATAGGAGAGGAGGGGGTATAACTGTATACGTGAAAGCTAATCTAATGTCCGATATAATCGAACACTGCTCTGTAGCCACCGACGACTATGAAACTCTTACGCTACTTGTTAATAAGAGATGGGTGGTTATGGCGGTATATCGTCCTCCATCAGGTTCGTTGAAAGCATTAGGTACTTATTTTGCTGAACACTTGCTGTTTTTCCAACAGACGGATTACCAGCTCTTTCTTGCTGGAGATTTCAATGTGGATTTCTGTAAGGTTACATCTAATTCACACTATTTACTCGACCCAATCGCCCGAGCTGGTCTTATTTCATCAGTATCAGCTTATACCCATTATTCCTCGCATTTTAGATATTACACGTCAATAGACACTTGCTTCGCTTACATTAAACCATTGTATAGTAACTGGCTTGATAAGCATGTTTGGGACCATTTTCCATTGCTATTGATTTATGATTTATACCAGTCGGTCACCGTTAAGCGCATACTGTTTAGTAAGCATTTGACTACGGATCAGCGAGTTGCTGTTTTAGATTCTTATTTCTTACAAACTGATTGGTCTGATATATTTCCTAGTATTCAGGATGTGTAAATTCCCGGGGAACTCCAACGGTAGCTAATGTTAAGCGATTTAAAGATTTTGCTAACAAATTGCGGGTAAAACTGAAAAAAGCCAGGCTGAATCATTTTTGCGGAGCTCTTTACAAATTTGAAATCTAACAAAAGATAAATGGAAAATATTGAAGGATCTCGGGCAAACTGGCGGGTCTTACCAGTTTCCTTTTGCGAATCCTGCTGAGGTCACTAGCACTGACCTCACGGATTTTCTTCAGGCGCTATTACCTTCTTCACCTAATTTAATGGATACAATTAAGAATGAGGGTGTGGTTCAGTCAGGCAATAATCCTACAAGTTTTTTTGCTTGTCCTACGTCGGTTGACGAGGTTATTCAGGTGATGCGCAAATTGAAATCGACCCTAGCATTGGATCCCTTAGGTTTGCCATCTAAGTTATTGGCCACTTTCCAACACTTGTTGGCTTATCCCTTGGCTTGTATTTTCAATTGTTCTTTGACATCTGGTGAGTTCCCTTCGCAGCTTAAACTTGCCAGGGTGACTCTAATCTTTAAAAAAGGGGATCCACAGCTGTTTACTAATTATCGTCCCATTACATCCTTGCCGTTTTTTGCGAAGGTTCTTGAGAGGTTCTTTTATGACAGGCTATCGCACTTTATTCACTCAAATAATTTAGTTAGTACGGATCAGCACGGCTTTGTTCCGAAGAAAAGTGTGGTGACGGCCTGTCACGAGTTTCTCGAGTATGTTTCGGCGGGGATGATGGATGGCAACTTAGTTGCAGCATTATTTATTGACTTTGCTAACGCCTTCGACTCGGTTCCTGTCGACCGCCTTCTATATAAACTATCTTTCCAATTTGGAATATTTGGTCCACCGTACGCGTGGTTGAAATCCTTTTTAAGCGACCGAGTCTATTTTCTAAAATTGTTTGAAATATCTTCATCAAAGATTGTACGTTGCGAGGGTGTCCCGCAGGGGTCTGTTTTATCACCCCTTTTGTTTTGTTTATTCATAAACGACATTGTAAACTGCATTCAACCCCCTTCGTTCTATGAAAATGATATTATACGCGGATGATGTGACCATCCTTACTGCCAATGAATCTTTGACGAGTTTGTTTGGAAATATTGAATGAGGCACTTGTCGAATTGAAGTCGTGGGCGGAAGATAATAAACTGTGTGTAAATGTGGACAAAACAAAGGTAATGGCCTTGTATCAGCGTAACAAGCGGGGTGTCCCTGGTTCGCTACCAGTGTTTTTTGATGGGTGCCAGCTGTCGACTGTCACCTCATTTACGTATTTAGGGGTTACCATTACACGGGATTTGTCCTGGGACTTGCAGACTGATGCATTATTGGTTAAGTTAAATAGAATACAGGGGATTATCTCTCGTTTAAGATATTTGCCACGATACATTATCTTGCAACTATACTTCGCCTGGATTTATTCATATTTATGTCTTAGTATTGTCTTCTGGTGTTCATCCTCTTTATACAATCTGGCGAGAGTGTTTAAGTTGCAGAAATGGTTCCTGAGGACTTACTATGGATTGCCAAAGAGTTTTTCTGTTTCAGCAAAATTTGCGGAACTCGGTATTTTAACCATTTATCAACTGTATTTCACTCAGGTCTGTTTATTCGTATTTAAGAGTTTGAATGGTATGTTAATGGTGTCATCCAGTTTTAATGAGATTACTAATACAATTGGTCATCGATATTCAACTAGATTTGGTAGCTCGCTTGTTCCTCCGCTGGTAGTTCGTAATTATAGACGCCGTTGTTTATCTTATGTTGGCATTAAATACTGGGCCATCTTGCTTCCCGAGCTCCAATCAGAGAAGGACTTTGGAATTTTCTATAAAAAACTTTTTCAATTTTCACTTAATCTTGGGCCTGGCTTTCGGATGCACATTTGATGTTACTCCCATTTATCCAGGACTCTTCATTTTATAAAGCAATTTTTATTAGGATGGGGTCGCTGTTTTATGATAAGTCTTAACTATATATTTAGTTTATTAGCTAAGTAAACTGTGTTAATGGAATATTGTTTATATGATAGTAAAGGACTTGACTAGTTATCTATTTATATGTTATTTAATTCGTTTGTGCTATTTTTATGTAACTTTTACTGTTTGTTTTTGGTAGTGCCCTCATGGTCCTATTTATCGGTCACTGACCATACTGGACCATGTGTGGCATTTTAACTATTTTTTAAATAAATAAATAAATAAATATTGAATATTGCATATTTTTGGCTTGTTCAGAACAATCCTTAAAAGATCCCAATCTGCTGTATTCTAAAATTATTATTTTTATTTCGTGAGTGTACGTATCACTCTTTGTTTCCTTCTCAGGTTTCTGCGATGAACGTCTTTTTTAAGGTATATTAAAATAATAAAAATGCTAATCAATTTGGAATCCGAATTTTGATTAGACGAGGAAAATTTGATTTTATCTTGGTTGCTATGGATTTTCGGTCTCAAGTGGGTTTTTTTTCCTTTCGTCTTGCTCTTTTTTTCTTCATTCGAAACCAATAGCTTTAGTCTAAATAATTCTTCTCTCTGAAACTTCGTTTCCCACACAATATAAGTCATTAAGGAAATATTTCAAGACAGGCTGTGCTTTCTGGGTTTGATCAATAGCGAGTTTCCTTTTTGCAGGAAAAATCAAGACCAGTCGAGAAAAAGAAGTTGAAGGATGAAAGAGAAGAAATAGTAAAAGCGGAAGCCTTTCTCTTTTATGATAAATCGACAGCCACTCCTTATATCTATGACCGACGTCATCCATTATTATTTTTCCTATATATTATTTTTTATTGTTTCATAACCGAAACCTCTATCGATCTGCGCTCTTAAAGGATTAAACGTCTACACTGGAATTCCCGCTTTAATGATAAACGCTTTTAAATACATTTCATTTAATTTTAAATGCTGTAAACGCGTGCCGAGCGGTTTCAGATTTAGGAGTTCTCTTTATAAATGAATAATAGAAATAAAATGTATACTTCAAATAAATACATCATTTCATTTTATACATGCTCGGAGATTGCAATAATGCTTGAATAAGTTCATAAGATAGCAGTTAGAGTCGTCTTCTAGAGTCGTTTTCAACCTCTCAGCAATTTCTATTCGTCAGTTTTCTCAATTTATCACTCAGAGATACTAAAATGGGTTCACTACTTAACTTGACTTAAATAAGAAAGAGTCCTGGAAATTTTCAATTAATTATTGTTTTCAGGGGCTTCAATTATGTCACGTTGAAACATGTAAAGAACGGTCGCATAGAACTTTTTAAATAAACAGTTTGATAATGCCGTATGATAGCAGTGCAAAAACAAAAATGAATGTAGCTAAATAACCTTTTAAGCCAGTTTACTACAAAAATTTAAAATTTCACTTGTGTGTAAATCTTTTTACTGAAGCAAATACGAGTTACGGATTGCAATCTTTATGTAAATCTGTCATACAACACACACTGGCGTATATTGGGCGGTGAGAAGGAGCGAACATTAAGGAAAAAATACACTACATGATCAAAGGAGTTGGGACACCCTTGTTTCTCCTGGACTGGACTGGGCCTGCTCATCAAGGTGGACGGAAACCTCAATGCTGATGGCTACAGGATCATTCTGGATAACGGGACACTTCGGTGACGGGCCGTTCCTCTTCCAGCACGACAATGCGCCTTGCCACAAAGCAAGATCCATGTCCGACTGGTTTGACGAGATGCGGGTTGAAGAACTGGATTGGCCCGCCCAGAGTCCTGATCTTAACCCCATCGAACATCTTTGGGACGAATTGGAACGACGTGTGAGATCCAGGATGGTTCGCCCTACATCTGTCCAGGAACTGACCACGACACTCCTCGAGGAATGGAGGTCAATACCTGTAGACACATACCATAAACTTGTGGACAGTATGCCATGTAGGGTGGAGGCAGTGATAGCAGCTCGGAGTGGTCCTACACACTACTGATTGAAACTTTTTGCGGCTTTACGGTAGAGCAACAGGTGTCCCAACTCCTTTGATCATGTAGTGTAAAAAACAGGCGAGTTGTCTCCACTTGGCCCACCTAGAGCTCACGTAATAAATTAACTCGTAGAACACATGATGAAAAACGAAAGGGAAAATTTCACGACTTATATTCGAACCAGGACCACGTATAAGATGGAGATGGAAGTCCATTCATTGATAGAGCAGGCTCCTGCTCGCGGATCGGCAATTCGTCCCTTAGACGACGAGCTAGATACTTATAGTCCCTGGTTCGAATCTAAATCATAGAATTTTTCCTTTCGTTTTTTATCTTACGTTGGACCTTACAGTTTTCTTATCACTTTGTCTTTGCAGAAGGCTTTTAATGCCATAGCAATATGCCACACAAAAAATTAACTGTCAAAAATTGCTGAATGCTGGGGATCTACAAGGTGCCCCAAATGTCTATGCATTTTTTCAGATCCAAATTACAATTAGAACTGTTAATAGTCAAACAAGTTAAATTACATACAGTTACCAATTTCACTTCTCGATGAATTAGTTAAATGTTGGGAAGGTTGATCCATTGAGTTCAGTATCTATATATTCCTTCAAGGCGGCGCAGACAATTTGTTTGCAGTTTTCGTTCTCCAATGAGACTTGTGTCTTCAACGCATTCGCGGCTGTCAATTTTTTTTTTGATTCAGTTTGATACGGGCCTGTTTCTTGGGAACGAGTTTGTTTTCTCCGATTCTTTCTGCCGGTGAGGCAACGATGACGAGTCGACGCATCCGAATTGGGCCCATTAGAAAAGAGAGAGAGGAGCTGAGGAACGTTGGTGAAAGAACCTGCATTCCCTCTGCTTTGGGAGCCTTTTACTAGCTAGAGATTCGCATATTCAGACGCCCATGACATCTCGTTCATAATGGTAGCTTTTTGTTTAACTCCTTTGTTAATATCTTCAGTTATTCTGTCTAAGAACTATTTTTTGATGTTCGTTTTCGTTTTTTGTCAGATGAACGTTTTTAGAGATTTTCTAATATGATCCGGGACCATGTCTCGCTTTAAGTTCCAGCAGTAATCTTCCATCATCTTTATATTCCAACAACCTTGATAGCATTTTTTCCAAGCCTATTTTCCATTTAGCGACTTGTGATATGCAGCAACTTCTGGGGTCTTGTGAAATCGCCTGAAAAACACTTGTTTCTCAAACGCGCCAGGTTGTTTTCCATTTAGTTGTTTCCAGGCGTTTTTTCAACTGTGATCTACTGTATTCTGATTGGTGGAATCACATTTAAAAACATGACATTTAAAAAAAGCCGATCTTCTAATACTATCTTATTATTAAGGTGACGGAAAAGAAGACATGATTTTTTTATAATGTTGCCCTCACACAATTCGCTTAAATCTCGCCGAAACCGAGATGACGGGTAAAATACCTTTGGCTGAATAGGAACAAAAACAGCGAATATTACACGGGCGGTAATTATTGCTTTCTTTCCGTTTCCGTTCTGGAGAACGTTCTCTAATTTTCCCACATATGATATTGGTCACTCCGGTCACGTTCATGTTTTGAATTTATTACTGTGTCATTTCTACTTAATAAATAATTTACCATATTTTTGAAATTTTTTTATTAAGAAAGTGACCCAGGAAAAGCCACACTTTCGCTGCGCGTACCCGACGCTGTCTTTCAGGATACCTTAAAAAATGATCGAAATCAGCCTTCATGGGAATTTTGATTGGCACAGTAAAAAATCGAAGTCAAGAGCTTGACAGATATCCAGACGTTTCTGTTTGGAATGACGCAAGACTCTTCAATGATAAGCAGGTTCTGTGCCTGCATCAACGTAAAGGCTCCAAGAACAAAGAACGACGTCTGTTTAACTGGAATTCACACTCTGGAGTCTCCGTTTGCCTCGAGATTTCGCATCATTTAATATTAACCAGATTCTAATTTTTCAGAATTAAAATTGATGTTATAATTTTCCACATCAGATATTCAAGCTTTAGAATGCTAGGTTTCCTAATTAATGGGAGCAATAGTTTCAATGGATGCATGTTGGGTCATTCTAGAGAAATTCGATAAGCTACGTATTAAATCAATCACATAGGACGAATTCAGATGATTATTTTCTGATTAAGCTGAATTTAGAGCGATGTCATTCTTAAAAACCCCCAAATAAAACGGTTGGTTGGTCCAGTATTGCCGCTGGATACAAACAAGCCAAGTGTATCAAAATCGATAAGTTCATGAGAACCCATGTGGTCCGAGGTGGACGCAAAAGTTCCATCGATAAAATAGAAATGAAGGGAAGACTAGCGTTGTGATAACGTGAACATTTAAACTTTCATACATCGTAAACGTCTGCATTGTTCGTGTTAAAAACATCAGGTATCACTTTTCCATATATTAGAAAATTGTATATGGGGAAAAGTGAAATTTGTATGTTTTTGTTATTGCGATGCACAAAAATAACCCCCCCCCTTAATGAAAGTACTATGAATAAGAACTATGATCTTATTTCATGTTGTCGACACCAGGAATTAAATAAACCTCCCTTATTATTCATATGTGTCCACAATGCTATTCTTGGCGTTATCTATTTCATTTGCTCCACGAGATAATGCCGTATTCCATTCGAAATCCCTCCATTTATTAGTATACAAGTTCCTCCAATCAACAATTACAACAGTATCAGGATGAGATGCTCATCTTAAATTACAAAGAGATCCTGCAAGCATGATATTAACAATGACTGTCTGACTGTCTGTATGCACTACCTGACCAAATAATAAAGTCGCCGTCGAATATTCAATATGCAAACACTAAGGAACCAATCATAGGCTTACTACTGTAGTCATGTGCGAATTGCACAGACAATACTTCTTTGAATTAGTCCTGCATTTTTATCACTTCATGTGTTTGGAAGAAAGATATCTGTGGACCGAGTTTGACACCGAGTTTTAGAAGGGACAAATTGTTGGCTTATTCCAAGCAGAGAAAACATTCAAAGAGACTGCTGGAATTATTGGAACAGTAAGAACTCTTCACTACATTATTAAAACCTGGAAGGAAAGATCTGAATCATCGACCCTTGAGGAATAACTGTGGTCGGGAAAATTCTGTATAATCGTCACCGGAGATCAATGAATGGTGAAGGCAAACTGAAGAGTTCCCAGATTAGAACTGATGGGGAAGTTTAACAAGGATGCACAATATGACTCATACGAATGGGACTAAGCAGCTTATCTATCACAAGAAAACCGCTTGTCAGTGAGACCAATAGGAAGAGGCGATTACTGTTTGTCCGGAGCATAAAAATTGGAGAGTGAAGCAGTGTAGAAAAGTCATGTGGTCTGATGAATCACTTTACCTTATTCAAGAGTAATGGGTATTCTTATCAGATTAAGAAGAGAACTCCAAAACGTGAAAGACCGTCCAAGCCTGATCTAGGCTTGTTTCTGTTGATGTGGTCTGAGTTCTGCAGTGTTATGTATCAATCGAAGCCAACGAAAAAGACAGGCCTCGAAGCTGAAAAGTCACCTGACCATCTAGGTCCGAACAACAATCCAACCTTCATTGTTTCCAACAATCGGAAAAACACTCATTGTTTACATCCAAGATGGAGACAATGAAGATTGGATTGTTGTTCGGACCCAGATGATCAGGTGACTTTTCCGCTTCGAGGCCTGTCTTTCTCGTTGGCCTCGGTATCAATAAAATGACGTCAGCCGAGTATTCATTTCCGTATCACTGGAACATTCCAGGACGACAACATCATGATGCACCGAGCTCGAATTGTAACTAACTGGGTTTGATCTCATGATCAATCATTTCCATGCATCAACTCGCCCAACAGTCCTGACCTTATTCCTTAGAAAGTTTATGGGATGTATTGGAGAGAGGTATATGGAGAGGTTCCATTCTCCCTGTATCACTGCAGTATCTGGGCAAAAAATCATTGGATCTCTGGACAAAAATAAACGTAGAGAATATCCACGAACTTGTTAAATTTCTGCCACAGCGAATGCCCTTTGTCATCAAAGCGAAAGGCGGCCTAAGTAAATATTAAACTCATGACTTTTTTTGGCCAGGCAATGTATATGCTATGATAATAAGCCCTGTATTCACTGTTTTGTACAGGTGGATGTTACGTATGAGTGTTTACTTCCTAACATCCACTGGAGAACATTAATTGCGCTTTGTAGAATTTGGAAAAACAACAACGATTTTAATTCACTACATTTATCTGGAAATCGATAATTTCCTCCTTGATCTACCTGATTAAGGGAAATAAAGGAGTCGTGATCAGCGCATCTATTTATAAATTACGATTATTGTCAATTGTGTCAGCGATAAGCAAGTTTCGCTTAGGCAATTTTCTGATATGCATTAACCAGGAGGTGTACTAGGTATCAATTCGACCTTCTGGAATAGCTAAACGAGATTCGTCTCTACCTTTAGCGCCTTCGTCAAGGACAAGACGTAGTGCTTCAGGGATGTGGAGGCAGAGCTTTAAACTTTTTTCTGACTTGTTTGATATTTCTCTTGCCCGTATGGTACAAGGCGTCAAAATACATGTAATTTATAAATAACAGCGACGTGCGGCATATACAGGGTTGTGCATAACCTTTTGCTAGGGGTCTGGAAAATAAACAAAACTAAGTGGAATGTTCTGCGGTTGATAATCAAAAAGTACGTTTATTTCTGCTTTTATCACATCAATATTTAGTGTGGCCACCACCTGCTTCTCGAACAGCACGCATCCGTTTCGGGTAGGAGCGGAGGAGTGTCTCAAACAGAGCTGTATCGTACTCCATGTCCTTCAGCACAGATGTCAGGTGTCCCATTAGAAGGTCTGGAGAATACCGATTTTCACCACGTTCTTGAATCATTAAAGATTCCACTGCGTCTTTTAACACTGCTCCAAAATGTTCAGCAACGTTTAGGTCAGGGGATGCACCGGGCCATTCGTTTGATGAGAAGAAATCGATAGCACTTTCTCTTAGGATTTGCTGTGTTGCATTAGCCTTAAAGCAAGGTGCCTTATCGTGCAAAAAACAAACTTCATGCGGGTCGATAGTGTTGTTTAGATCTCGAAGAAACGGAAAAACATCACTTGTTAGCAAATTCCGAAAATAATCACCATTCCATGACTCACCCTGCTCCTTGAATCTCCACATCATTCGCTTGGCGGTGAAACACACGAAGATGCCAATGCAGTCAGGCTTCTTGGACAGCTCTTGATAGTGTTCATCGTCAGAAATATCTGTAATCGATAAGCTCCAGACCCTATCGTTTTGGTAATTCGGACGTCTCATAGTCCACACAAAGAACTCGTCGGTCGGGGAAAGGTGCATGAAGTCGTCTTCCACCCAATCCCGCAGGTAGTCGCAAAACCAGAGCCGGTCTTCGATGTTTAATGCGGTCTTCATCGGTTTCGGAATAACATGGAATGGCTTGATGTTTGCACGCTGACGATGTCTTTGAACCGTTGAACGAGAAATTGTTTTTCCACGCTTGGCTTTAATTTCTTGTGCAACGTTGACACAGCTGCGACGTCTTTTGCCACTGTTATTAGCAATGATGTTTTCGCTTTCCTGTGATAATTTCTCGGGCCTACCCTCAGCAAATTCGGCATGGCAGTTATCATAACCTTTCTTCCAATTGTCCGTCACCAATCTATCCGATCGGTTTAACTTGTTCGCAACCCATTTGCGATTAATAAAAGACGCACCTGCTTCCATTGCCTCTCGATATGCATTTGCACGAACTCTATCCATGAAACGCTGCTCTTCACTGTCATTTATTAAACCAGCTATATTTGTTTGATACCAATAGACGTACAATGAACTACTCTCTGCCGAAGCGTCATAAGAGTGTGCTACAACGCTGCGGTTTAAGTCGCAGCCCCCTAGCAAAAGGTTATGCACAACCCCGTACATACAGGGTGATTCAGTCAATTTCTGACCATTTCAGTACTATGATTTATTGACCCATTATCATTTCAATATGATATTTTAGGCAGTTCGGAGTTTTTATTCCCGTGGAAAAGTCTTGATGATATGTTCAATGTGGCCACCACGAACGTTTTGAACTGCTCGCAGCCGAATGGTGAATTGTTCATAACTCTATCCAGGATTTCTGCATCCACAAGGGTGCAGCAGTTGACAATGCTTTGTCGCAGCTGGTCTAAGGTTCCTGGTGCTGTAGTGAACACACTGTCTTTAAGGAACCCCCAGAGATAAAAATCACATGACTTTAGGTCAGGACTCGTAGGGAGCCAAAGAAAGCCACCCCCGAATCGATCTGGAAACCTGTTTGAAATGACACGATTTCCGAATTTCTGATTGAGAAAGTCTAGCACTTCATTATTGGTGTGAGGCCTAGCCCATCCTGTTGAAACCATTGATGTCGAAGCGGTATACGCCTCCTTCGTAGCTCGGGGATGAAGAAGGTTTCCAACATGTTAAGGTAAGCCTGTGACGTTACGGTGCCCTCAAAAAAGAACGGACCAATGATGCCTCTTTTGGAAATCGCGTACCAAGCCATAACCTTTCGTGGATGAAGAGGTGACTGATGGATCTCATGAGGGTGCTGGGAACGTCACCTGACAGATGGAAGAAGGCCTCATCTGGCACCCACAGGTTGTCCACAATGTCCTGATTAGCTTCCATTTCTGCTCCAAACTCTATCGCAAATTGTTGTCGCTTCTGTCTTCCAGTGTCTGTTAACTCCTGATAAACATGGATCTTATACGGGAACAGGTGTAAATCCTTTCTCAAAATTCGCCACGTCGTGGTATACGACAGCCCTTCTTCAATGGATAGGCGGCGAACAGATTTTTTGGTAGGGGAATCGACCAACGTTGTGCGAACATTTTCGACAACTTCGGCCGTTCGAACACGAGCTTCGCTCCCGCCTTTTTTCTTGCCTTTAACACATCCAGTGGCACGAAATTGCTTGACAAAATCCATGATTGCTTGCCTGCCTGGTGCGTCTCGACACTTATACTCCTTCCGGAACTTTCTTTACACGGTTACAGGTGATTTTGTCTCGAAATACCATTCGACAACCTTGCATTTCTGCTCTGTTGATAAAGCGGGCGCCATTTTTCAACAATACGATTTTCATGCAGCGCCGTAGCAACAATACAAACTCCAACTATTTAGAAATTCGATATGGCGTCATATTCTTTCAATTGTTTATCCCTAATGCACGTCATTCGAGTGAAATAGTCAGAAATTGACTGAATCACCCGGTATAATAAGAAAATTTTAATTGTTTTTCAGTTTAGAACACATGTCTCATCAATAAGAATGTTTTCAGAGCGGCCAGCTTAAATGCTGAATATTAAGATGAAACAACGAGTCGGAAGTAAGAAGAATATTAAGATGACGACGACGACGACGACGACGACGACGATGATGATGATGATGATGATGATGATGATGATGATGATGATGAATTAAGAAAGCCCAGCCATCACATTTAAGATACGGCGAGCAAAGATGTCAACTCATGTTTCAAACATATCGGCTTCAGCAATCTTAATCATGATAATAAGACTTTTTCAGAAAATTTTCATTCCAGAAAATAATAACCGAACTGTGAATATCGGAGGGAATGAAATTGTGCCGTGCAAACCCAGTGCATTAAAATACAAAAATCAAGGAAGTTGAAAGTGAAAGCAAAAAGAGGATTAAAGTGAGAGAATCACTTAAAAATAAACTTAATATAAAATTTAATCGTCATTCGTTTACAAAAGATGATTACAAAATATTCAACGTGAAATAATAAAAAATGAGGATGGCAACATTTTTATCAATAAGAATAATAATTCATGCGATGAAGTTTCTAAGAAACGAGGCATCGTAATGTGAGAATAAACATTGCGACAAAAATTTAGCCACGCTTCAGGATACAATTCCTGCTGTGGTAAATTCTCATGGGGATTCGTCGAGAACAACGACTAGGCTACATGGAATCGACGCGCTCAGCAAAGAACCATCATTGAAAGTGACACCTTTGCGATTCCTTCGATCTACACTACGTCCTAGGAAGTGAACTGTTCTAGGTAATTCTGCATTTCTTTTCATCGATCAGGTTTAAATTTCGTCGTCGTTTATAACCTATCGTATTTAATTATTCCGATTACATTATTCTGCGTCAACAAAAACCATTAAAATGTGTTTTTTTTTGTGTTTTTGTGTGCTGAACACGAATCTGAAGCCGAACAATTTTTATCGCAGTTTCCCGGCAAATATTCATTTTATTGTCAAAAAAGTTTATTTTTTCAGAAAATTTAAGCATAGCATTCATCTTGGATTTGCGAAAGCTATGGGCTAGGAAGGGAAAAAAATCCCCGAGTTAAGTAACTCAAAAATAATAAATAGTAACTCAAATCCACACTCTTCCTGCAGGCTATACTTGAAAAACTCAACAGAACAGAAAGAAGCGCGTGGAAAGCATGTGGGGAATTACGCAAAAACGTTTTAAGCAACAAACGATCGCGCAACTACCTTATCAAGAGTTATTGACTGTGTTTTTAAGAGTTGCTGAACGTGTATCAAGCCTTGGGATGCAATACGTCTTTTAAAATCCAGTTCCTGAATTCCCTCCAAACCCTAGAGCCGTTTCTGCTCAGCATGGGAAGATGTTTCATAAAGTTATTTTCAAAATGAGTGACCGGATAGCAACACGAGGCTCTGCTTCGTTGAAGTAGGGTAGATCGTGTGAAATCTGCAATCACTAAGGCGATTTTTTTTCTGCAATCGAAGGGGATGGGAACGGAGGCAGGAAGGATGTGATGGAGATACAGTGGCAAATGGAACGAGACAGTGTTAGTAGATTACTGAAGAAGTATAGGAGTCTAGTGTCCAGCTAAAATTTCTGAAGGGAGCAAAAAATTATTTTTGCCGGACAGTGTTGCTTATGCAATAATCCGAGAACTTTGCTTTGGAAAGCAATTTTATAGACAACAATTTACCGTATGACAATTTTAATGCTAGCTCACAAGGCATCTTAGGACAGACTTTTGTTTCAAAATTCAAACTGCTAATTTCGAATTCATTTTCAACTTGTATTCCATTCAATTATTTAAGTTGGATGTTAAAGCATCTTTATTCCTGACCACGTCCCTCGGTCTCAAAATTGTCAGCATTTAATTTTAATAAAGTTTCCCCGTGACACGCCTAAAAAAGTTCGTTTAATTGGGCGGCCAGCTCGTTTGGTAGTCCGCGTTTCCATTTTTCCACACATATAGGTGTGTAAAATACAGGAAGATTAGTTTCCGCAATATTAGAAATTTCGATTACCATTCACACCAATGGAAGTTGATGAAAAAAAAAAACGAATTTCGAACATCCAAAACAGTGAGCACCGGTAATTGCGGTCGGTTATCTGCTTCTTCACATTTTGGACTTATACAGTACCGTAAAACGAGGTGTGTAGGAACTTAAGTACCAAAAGGGACAGTGAAGTCGAAAAGTTTTATTTAATTTAAAAAAGGCATTAATAACTTCTGTAAATTTATTGTAAACAAAATGTTCTTTGTTGAATACAACTCTGTCATTATAATTATGGAAATATTCGTGAGTAAGTATCACCAGGTGTCTTTGTAAACTATTACAAAATAAAGCTGTATATGAATTGTTAAAACTACAAATAGACCCAGTCCACTTTCAATAAATTGTGGACCAACACCAAAGTTTAGGACAAGAAAAATTATGTTTTCGAGACACAATAACATGCATCTCTTTGTGTAAATCACGATTTCTCATTTTTAAAAATAATATTAAATAATAGCTTTAACTCTAAATTACTACGATGTCAAATATGTGACTTGGTCTACTCGTATTTTCAGCCATCCATTTATAGAGCTTTACTACTAAATAAATATTTGCTGAACTTCGGAAAAACTTTCCTGGCACGGTCTAATGCATAAAGGTTTTCATTCAGAAGGGACAGGTCCAGCCTAATCTACCTTGACTCTCACTAAATGTACCTGATTTTGCAACCGATCAACATCCGATAAGCTCAGTTCCTATGGAGCAGGTAAAAACCTTTTTGCACTAGACTGTACATCAAAAACGTGAATTAAAGTAATACAATTGTGATATAAGTTGAATGACTCAGGTGTTCTACAGATTCTAATAAAATCTCATGTCCTAATTTTAAATAAATTTCAAAAGTGGAAAATGCGAAAAATCATCCTCAGTTCAAAAAGAAAAGGCGCGAATAGGAACGCAATGACTCGTCGTTAAATATCGGATCCCTGAAATAAATTCAAATATTTGTCACGACAAAAAGGACATTGAAGCTGCCGTAATGTCATATCGAAAGGCTTTGGAATTGCCCGAACAGAGTTGTTCATAAATGTCAAGTGTAAGAATTTGAAAAATAGGAAGACAACCGCTGCTTGGTGAGCAGGATGAAGAAATCATTGTCAAATCATCAATTATATGCGCAGAATGAAGTTCTCCAGGGATATATTTCACCTGCGTTCAATTGTCAAATACTTTTCTGTTCAAATTGGACAGAACAGATTGTAAAATAAAAAGGTTTAAGTTAATTTGACAGGAATTGAATTTGCAAAGTCTTTTTACACCAACCAAGGATGTTTTATCCGAGGGGTAGATAATGAATATATACAAATGAAATTTAACGTTGATTGTAAGCAGTGGGGCAAATTTTTGTAAAAATTTGGTAAAACTTTATTTTCTCATTAAAATCTCATCTATTTTTTTACTATAAACAGTGCCTTGTTAGATTTCTTTTTTTTAGAACATTAAAAATGTTCCTGAAAACCTTTACACATTCCTAAATAGAATTTTTCAGTTAAAACAGATAGGTGCTACTTTTGATCCCAAATCCATGGTTGAATAGGGACACTTTTTGATTTTTAAAAAAAAAAAAAAGCATCAAGGAAAAAATTAAAACTTACCCTAAAATTTTAATTTTACCCTGGAATGACTCTCTGCTTTGACTGGATCAACGTTTTTCCATAATATATATTTTTAAAATCTTATGTGGCAAACTCGAAGATGATGTTAAAACGGATGTCACGTATTTTAATTTTAATTTGGAGCCATAATTAAAATAGAGTGCGTTGATGTTGACAGAGAATAAGAGAGGTGCATATAAATAAGTTTTAATTCTCAGCAAAATTTCGTTTGATGAAAATTATAAAACAAAAATAGTTCATTTGTAGAATAAAGTTTCAATAAACATATAAGCCCACAAATCAGTTTGAATTTCAATCTTCAGAAAAGTGAACTTGTGAATAAATCTTAGCAGTCACGACCGCTTTCCGACCTGGATAAGAAAACTTATCGTCGAGGTGAGATCCTGGGTCCGATGTTTTCAGATGAGTACGAGAATGGGCTAGGAAATTCGTCTTGACGTTCCACCGCCATACCGAAAGGCGGCAACCTTGAAAGGTTATCGACTGTTGAGCGGACCCTGTGGAGCAGGGGTGGGCCCGCAGGCCGCTTCCGGTTTCTTTTCGGCTCGCTACCGGATTCCATGCGGCCCGCGAGATTATTTAGAAATATGCGCAAGAGAGGCTAGAAATAGGATAATTTGAAATTATTTTTAGGGAAACGGTGGACATTATTATAAAAATCTTAGAAAAGGTTAAAAATCTGTGGAGGATTCAATAAATAGCAAAACAAATATTAGAAAATATATACTCAGAGATTTTAACGTGGCTTAATTGATATTGTCCAATATAACGATGTACCTGAATAAAATATTGATACCACATGTCGAGACGCACAAAGCGCAGCGCGGCAACTCATTTGAGCGCCCCTCAAGCGAACCGGCTAAGCTTAAACGAACTGGGACTCGGCGTGGAGTCTGGTTGCTCAGCAGGAAATTCGTTATCTTAAGATTCGTTATCTTTGGTAGTGGGATCAGTTCCGAAATTCTGTGCTCCACTTCAGCCACGATGTGATCGTGGTTTGTATCGGTTGCTTCTTTGAGATGAGTATCCACACCTGGCGGTACACAAATATTCCTTCTCGGGAAAAACCTTCTATTTTTATGCTCTAAGGGAAAAACTTACAGTTCAAAATTATTAGAGTAAATTCTCTCGTGTTTATTAAGATCATTAATTTGTTTACAGTTCTTTCGAGAAATTGGGGTCTGCAGAAAGTCCTCCACCATCAGAACTCTATCAGGACATGGATAATTGTCCATAAGAATAAAATCTTGACCCATGGCACCTCAGAATCCTCTAACATGACTTTTTAGTGAAACTGTTTTTAGTAGTACCGTCGGGTGCGCTTTTTGGAAACATTCGCTCTTTTTTGATGTTTAATAAAAATTAATATGTAAATTTCCAAAAATGTATATTATATATTTTTTATTTGGTGGAAAGTGTATTACTAATTGTTTTTATTAAATAAGTTAATTCAGTCAATAGAGATATGGGAATTATATTTACTTGGAGAGGTTTTCTTCTGAGCGGGACATAACCTTCGATGAGCACCAGGCTGGGACGGAATATTCCTTCTTCATATTACTTGATTTACGGGAGAAGGTGTTGTCACTAACTTCTTTTCTTTTTCCACGTTACTATGCGAAATAATATATTTAGGTATCAATAAATTTCTATCATAACTACGCTCACCCGTCGACTTCGTAGCTACGGGGCTCCTTCCGAAATTTTCTTGATACACCTTCGACGACCTTCCTCCCTTACAAGTAGACCCATGGCTCCTTTTTTGTCCATCCGCTCTTCATTGGATCTCTCAATCCTTCACCGTCCCTGAAACATTACCCTCCTCAGTTCTTAATTCTTTCCTCTCCTTTTATTTGCCTCCTCATTACTTATGCAATGCATATTCTCCAAGTGCTGTCTTGTTCTCCCCTTCCTTCCTTAGCTTCGCTTACTTTCATCTGAAGGGGCGTTTCGAGCACACTGTCCTCTCACTACTTGTCCTCGGTTCGATGTCATGTCATTGTAAAAATGGTACTTCGTAATTTTCACCTCTTAATGGATTCGTAAAAGATAAAGTTAGCAATAATCATTTGTGTTCCACAGAGGAAGGAGATTCATTTGAGAAACCGGCCTCGTGTTTGATAAATTTCGTTATGTACAAATGAGACAGATGCGCAATAACTGTTGATCGGTGTACACAGTGCCACCGTTTGAGGCCACAGTGCAAATACCTGTAATATAGTGCTGTAATGTACTAAAATATTACTGAAAAATATTATTAAAGAGTGATTCAGTCATTGTGTACAGGGTGAATTATGAAAGTAATGCGCATTTTCTGGGAAAAATAAGTTTATTGATCCGCTTGGTACAAATGCTTAAAATTCTTCAAAATAGTCTCCTCCTACAACAATACATTTGCGGAGACGATTCTGCCACGCCTGGAAGGCACCCTGGAATTCCTCGACTGGAAAGTTTTTCAGGAACCTTGTAACATGAGCTTGGATGTTCTCCATCGACTCCCAGTGCTTTCCCTTCAGCTCTCTCTTCAGTTGAGGGAACAAAAAAAAGTCACACGAAGCCAAGTCAGGGCTGTAACGAGGCTGGGGCACAACGGGGGTCTTGCTCCAGGTCGCAGTCAAGAAGTTGGTGGCTGGGGGCATTGTCGTGATGGAGCTTGAAGACGTCTTTGATGTCAGTTTCTGTTGCATTCTTCCCAAGCCGCACCCAAAACTTGATCGCGTACCGCTGTTCCAGCGAACGCTCCATCGTGCTGTGACACAGTCGAAAAACAGACTTCGTGAGAAGACACGTCCTACCGCTCCTACTGCTCGGAGCGAACTGAGACCGGGCGCGTTTGGAAGGGCAGACCCCCCACCAAATTATTCCACCAGTCCGAGCGCGCAGCGATGGATAGTCGCATCAAAATAAAATTATGCGCATTACTTTCATAATGCACCCTGTATGTAGTTAAGTCACTTTATACTTTTCTCATTTCTCATATAGAGAATAATCCGCGTATTGTTAAATTCAACCGTTGCTCAGCGCTGCTGCATCAAAAATGAAGTCATGCTGCACCGTGATGCGCTCAGCAATACAGAATTTAAACAACGCTGCTATTGGTAGTCTGCTGCAAACTGCCAACTGTAAGCTGTCAGCTGCAAACAAGATAGCAACCATCATACGTCACGTCATCGGCTTTTTAATCAAACATCTCAATTATTAAACATCTCAATAAGCAATCTTTTCAAAATCTTATCAAAAGATGATGTGATCTATAAATGCTGTCTTTCTCATTAGTCTTTTCAGTAAACAAGGCTAAGCTTAGCACCCTAACCTAATCTAACCTAACCTAACTTAACCTAACCTAACCTAACATAACCCAACCTAAGCTAACCTAATCTTACCTAACGAGCTTGCAGCTGCATATTTGCACTTATTCGTATTACTAGCAGTGGATTTACAGAAGCCAAAATTTGTGTGTATTATCTAAGATACGTGTTTTTTAATTTGACAATTTAAAAAAAAAAATCGTTAAGAATATGTGCGAGTGTACTAGAAAAAATTTTGGATTTTTGAAATTCTGACTTCGAACTATAAAAGACCATCAAAAAGTACAATAGGAATGTCTCTAATACCCACCTCTATTTCTTTGTCTACATCGATAAAATTGGGTTCAAATCTTTAAAAGTTCCACACTTTGAGTGCCTCTATCTCCTAAACGGTTGGATCAATTGAAAAAACACCACGAATAAAATATTTCTCAAATCATGTGTACAATTTGAAAATACCGTACCATTAAAAATAGGGTTTTCCATTGCACATTTCAAAGTTGTCTTCTATTTTCGAAAACGGCGCCGGTTTTTTTTTTAAATGGAATAAACATAAAAGCCCCTCACATAAAAGTACAATAATTCTTCCATTGAAAGCACTTGGTCAGATTTGTATTTTAGAAGTTAGCTGTTGGTTCACTTTAAGTGAGATTACAATCGCCATAGAAGTTTTCACAATCGGCGGTTAAGCACACTCTTTTATCATTATTGTTATTATTATTATCATGACATTCCGAAGGAATTGATTAAAAGCTGATTATGCTAACTGTATCCTTTGTAAGTTGCTAACTGTATCCATGAAATAATTAAAAATTGTGGCATTGGCACGACGACTTCTATGTTGGAACAATTCAATGAATTACAGTCTAAAACTATTCTCTCCCCTACAGCACTCTCGATGTTGAATTTCAGATCTTTTATTATGGTAGATTTGTTATTTCAGAAATCCCTAATGACGAAATTTTAGGCCATGAAGCATTGTTGAAAACCTAGCAGAAGACGATCAGGTAATCAGCAAATTAACTGAAAATTAATTTAATCAGTTAATGCTTTATTAATTAATCCTGTTATCAATTTTATAGCCTGCTTCTTTAAGACTATAGGATAAATAAAAAATTGATTTATAATCATCATGAAAGAGTGCAAAAATTAACTTCTGCTCAAAAGAAACGGAGCACAATAAAAATGTTACTTACTGTTCGCATGCCACGAGAAGACCGCTGAATTGCTTAATGTGCTCGTATGGTGTCGCTGTAGTTGCAGATCAGTCTATAGTCATGAAGGGAGGAAAAGCGCTAAAATCAAGTAGCCCAAAAATGAGTTCTGGCCATGTTTTCAAACAAATGAAAACGTTAGCATGGAGAGGTAGATACCTGAGAAATATGAAAAAAATATGAGAAGAAAATCGTCCTATTGTTTACATCGATGAAACATGGATCGACTCAAATTTGGCTGCGTGTCCCCCAACACTGAATAGATTCATCTGCAACTGCAGCGACACCATATGGAGGTTAATTGCAGGATGCTTCACGGCCGTACGCACATGAATATGGCAAAGATCTCAACTTACAGAGCTTAGTCAAAATGATGGAAACACCTAATTAGCGGAGTGTAGGCTCGCCTTTTGCTTAAAAAACAGCCTAAAGCCGTCTTGGATTAAACGCAAATAATTTCTGGATTGTTTCAAGTTATTTCAGAGAGGCTGGACGAAGGTATCATTCCCTGACTCTGCTGTTCTCCAAAGGTACGCACGTTCCGCGGTGAATGAAGATTCATCTGACCACTTCTGTCTCCGTTTTGCATTGACATGGGTAGCAATGGTTTGGCAATAGCACCTCGTCCTTGAGTATTTTTTGTCGAAATGGGGTGATGCAAGTTTTGACTGAACTTTACAATCACTTTCGTCGCTGTGGCCTTCTTGTTGGCATTGACAATCTTCTTCAATGCCCTCCTGCCCTGTCAGTCAGTATCGGTTTCTTCCTACACATGTGTTTTGTAGAGTATAATGTTTTCCCACTAACACTGTATGCATTCATGACCTCTTATACAGTAGCTCTCAATACTGCAAGTAACAGGGTGACTTTTGTAAAGAGGCGCCAGCTAGCCGGACTCCAAGAATTTGTCCTCGTCGGAAGTCTGTCAAATCTGACATCAATTAAATATCAAGATAACAGGCATACTGAAGTATAAATGAACTTATATAAAGTCCACACTAACCAGGAAAAAGTAAAGACTATCATTATGTGCAAAGTAGTTGGGCCGAACCATTATGAACAGGAGTCATTTAAAGATGGCAGTGTTTCCATTATTTTGTCCAACCCCTGTACACCTGTTAATAATGAAGAGTTATAAAAATGACGCTAGGTCTTGGTGCTTAAGAAATTTACAGATAACATATTTAGATTGATTTTCACAACATATGGAATTTAATAATTTCATAAAATATTGGAAAATTTTGCTTCTTTAAAAATGTTCTCTAGAACTGATGGAACTGTATAAACGAATCTTTAAATTTAATAACCAAGCATAAAGATAAAAAAATTAACAGAAGTAAATAGTCATTTATTTTTTCTCCTTTTAATATGGTCATTATTCATAGATTCCTTCAGTAATCATTATTAAAGGCAATCACAGAATTGCTTGTCCTGCTGTTCAGTTTCAGACATTATTAAGACTGCATTTTTTGAATGAGTTATCGTGTCCACTGTAAAAAGAAAATTAAAACAAACGACTTCCAAATACCCGGAAGGCGCCACCACCCGCGAATCCCCACTTCCCTCCCTCCCATCCACTAAGCGCGTGAAAGCGGGCCCGTGATGTAATCTTTCTTTTCATCCTCGCTCAACCACTCGGGAGTTTCATTCCGTCAGTAGAAGAGGAGGAGCTGGTGCGCACGCTCGCACGCACAGCCGTTTCCCCAACTGAGTGTAACCTCCCCGTTGGAACGTAACTAGGTAACGCGTTCGCGCCATTTCTGACAATCCCATTTTCCATCTCTCTCGACTGCGACTCGCTTCACTTTTCTCTGTCTCTCCCTCTCCGATTCTGTTTTTTCACACACCTTGTACACGGTTTGCTCTCTGTCACCTTCCTTTATCTGTTTCGTCACTTTACATACCCCCCCTCTCTTATTTCTCCTCCTCCATTGCGTTGGAATTGGGGGCAGCTGGCTGCAACGATTGTTGACTTTGAGCTAATCCTCCCGTATTAAGCGTTGCTTTGTTCGGGATCCTCCTCCCATCGTTGGCCGGCGCTCGGCCCTTCCTCATGCTGCCTCGGCTCCGGCGGTCTACAAAGGTCTTCAGCGGTGAGCGTCTCCTCCTCTTCCTCCACTTTCCCTTCATCGTCATCGCCCACTGCCGTCATCTCTGAATCGTCTTCCGCAATGAGATCGACGGCGTGCCTCTTCCTATGGATCGTCGCTCTCCTCGTCGCCCCAGCGGGTAAGTTCAATGACTTTCAATACATAGTTTAGGCAAGAGATAAAAGAAACGTTTGTGAATCTCTCCATTCACGTTAGAAGAGGGATGCCGAAGGAGTTAAATTTTTTTTTATACATTTAGCATCTTTTCACGTTTCAGTTAAAGTGAATAGAGATCACGAATTTTCTTATTTTGCTTAACAAGACCATGTCAAGCTAAAAGAAAAAAAATAAACGAATTTAAGCAAGCATCATCCTGTATGGTGAAATAACGACCAATAAACGAATAAAATTTTTTAATTAATTTTGCCTTTACGCACACTTCATTTAAAATTCGCTCTTTGATCTTTCCTCTTTACTCTACGCACTCGTTCTTTCTGATTAAAAAGGTTAAAAGGGATATGTCAATGTCTTTTATCGATGTTGCCACATTATTAGTGTAATTATCATCTGCATGAATGATGGATTTGTCCTTAGAGCAAACCAAATATCCTTAAACTAAACACATTTAATGTAGACTAAACACGAAATACTGAAGACCATCTTCATGATGAAAATGCTTATCTAAGAAATGCTTTTTATGCATATTGGTCTATAAATTATTATACTATAACCGATAAAGAAGATGCAAAGAATCATTCTACTTTTACACGATGAAAACTTGTTAGATTTAAAATTTTATTTCAGCATCATCATTTATGAAAGTTTGCACCTGATTTTTAAATTAAGCAAATAAAACCCAAAAATAGCATGCAAGGAATGAGTTTTTTATTCATAATAATTATACTAATATACACGACGAGGCAAAATTCTGGTAAGAGAGCGTATAACTTGAAAACCTTTTGGTGTAGGTTATTGAAATTAAAGAATATTTTTACTAAGCAGGATAGGGGCTAATTTAAGTTTATGCAAGAAAGTGTTCATGAATTTTGGAAACTTATCTCATAAACTACGACAGATAGAGGCATAATGTCAATTACAAAATTGTAGAGCATCCTTTAATTACTTTAAATAGAATGTTAAAATCATCGGTTTATCCGAGGAAAATTAAAGAAAAAAAATTGCTAAAAGTTGATAAGGTATATCGCTTAAGGTAGCTGTAGCGTAAAAATGGTTGTAGTTGAATCAATACAACAGCATGCTGGAAAAAAAAAATCACACCAAATTGACACTTATCTGACAGCAAAACACAGGAGCTCACAAGAACATTATTTTTATTAGACCTAGTCAATAACTGTCTTATGCACATTTATTTTACATAATGCTCAAGATGCTGACAATTGCAAGCAATACAAATTTGTGGAAGATAGCCTACAGTCTTCATGACGTTCTGTATGGTCTCAGTAGTGATAGTTTCACATGCGGTTCTTGAGATCTACAAGTGATGTTGTTGGTCTTTCGTAAACCTGCTGTTTAATGTAGCCCCAAAGAAAAAAATCTAGGGGGATCAAGTCAGATGATCTGGAAGGTCAGGCCACTGGCCCACCTCGTCTGATCCACCTCTTAGGGAGCACTTCATTGATCCAATCCCGTACATGTCGCGCATAGTGCGGTGGAGCTTCATCCATCTGAAACCACATGTAGTGTCTCTTCATAAGTGGCATCTCGTCCAGCAAGGGTATTATGGTTTCTTCCAAAATTATTCTCTGAAACGCTGGGATGTTAGTGTTCCATCATAGAAAACTGGACAATAACGTGACCATGGTAAAATCCACACCACACCTTGATCCTCCATTGACGCAGATGAACATTTTCGCGAACTTGATCCACATTTGACGAATAGTGCAACTTATGCAGGTTTACAAGACTATAAAATTGTGCCTCATCTGTCCATAAGATGTGAAAGGAGAATCTCATGTTGGCATCCTGATGAATCGCAAAGTCCATCCGGCTTTGGAAATCTACATTCCCATCCAATGTTGGTAAAGATGGATATGATAATGATGAAAAGAATGTTCATTTAGTATTGATAGAACGCTTCTTGGATTGCAGCCCGCAACTTCACTGTTTGAGCGGTAACTGCAGTGAGGATTGTTGGCTATTGAGGCCAGAACAACAGTACCTGTAAGTTCATCTGTTACCGTTGGTTGTCCTCTTGTTCTTGGTCAGTTTTCAACAGTTCCAGTTTCAAGGAATTGTTGCAATATGCGGTAAAGCAGTGAGGTTGAAGGATGGCGTCTCTTGTAAAAAGGAGAATCATATCCACTTTTTCCTTTCTACTGTGCTCAGCAATTTTTAAATTTAGCCCTTGGAAACCAAACCTTAAGCTAAAGTATTGGACTAAGTTATTCTAATAGACTTCATTCAAACTGTGCTTGCGAACATGATGTATTTCGGCATGAGGCAATCCAGTGGCAAACAAAGCGGCTTCACGCGTTCGTTTGCTGTTACTCTAGAAAGTTTATAATATAGGATGAAGTTTGTCTTGTATTTGTTGCAGGGCCATAACGCATACGTTTGAACCATCTTGTAATGCTCGATTGATACTATCAATCCTCTAATGTATTGCGCGAGAGCGCCACTGAACATGCGCACTGGAGCTTTGTATATGGCTTATTCTCAATATTCTGCTCATTTGCATTATTTTACATTTTGTCATAAAAACAAAAACTAATAACTCTCTTCCCACAATTTTTTTAGCTCATCGTACTGGAACTTTCCGTTAATACAGTAGTGCCGTTTACTGAATTATTCAAATATAATGTTCTTGTGAGTTTCTGTGTTCTGCTGTCAGATTTGGTGTGATTAGTTCCAGCATATTGATTCAACCACGCTTGGCTATCATTCTCCCTGTCCCCACAAATAAGTGGGGCTTCTCTGCAAATAAGTGAAGTACTTAACAACTTTAAGCAATTTTTTTCTTTAATTTTCCCCTAATAAAGCAATAATTTTAACATTCGATTTAAAGTGAATGAATGGTGCTCTACACCTTTATAATTGACACTACCCCTCTATCTGTCATAGTTTAGGAGATAAGTTTCCAAAATTCATGAACACATTCTTGCATAAACTTGAAAATGTCACTACCAAGTAGCCCCTATCTTCTTAGTAATTATATTTTTAATTTCATTAACCTACACCAAATAGTTTTCGAATTATACGTTTTATTACCAGATTTTTGCCTCACCCTGTATATTGTTAAGCATTTTTTCAATCCATGAATTTTAATTGCGAATTTTTTCCTTTTAAAAGATTTTTACATTGGGGAATACAGTTCTTATACCAAAAACCAGTTAGTCATTTTACAATCAAATAGCCAAGGGCTTTGAATGAAATATCATAAAAATTATTTCTTCGTCTCTGTGATAAAGAAATGCGTTGTTTTAGAATAAATAAACGAGGAAATGGATGCTGTTTGATCTAAAATGTCAGATTCAATTTTTAGGCATATTGTGAAAGAAATAAGACATTAGTATAAGTCATTAGTATCTTGTTTACTTATTATTCTCAGGAAATGGTTCAGATATGCTCTCCATTTTCATTTTCTACAAAGCAGAACATGAGCAAGAGCTGATATTTTGGAATAACCCATTCTTGTTTTGAAACTTCCGCAGAACTGCAGCAGAAATATATAAAATCAATTACGTGAAGCACTTTAAAATTTAATATACGATCCATAACTTCATTTTATGATAAAATTAGTTTTCCAGAAACCATTTCATTTTTGGGTTATTTTAAGTTCTTTTAACAACATTAACAGCAGAGCAATGTATTAAAAACTTTCAATAAAATTCTAAATCGCTCTGAAAAAGAGTGACTCAACTTAATAAGCAAGAATGAAACCCATTAAAATATTTTTATATTACATTTAATGAAGAGTACACGTGAATTATAGACCAGCTTGCTAGGTTGATTAAGACGGAAAATCCGTAATACTTTTCCTGATAGTTCTGTAATTCTACTATTATATCTTTTGTTTTTTAATATTATATTAAAAATATTATATTATTACAATGCCACTTTGTTTCTTGTATGAGTTCTTCATCATAAAAAATTTCAATGTTTTCCTCTCAATTTAAGTGTAAAGTCCAATAAGAAGTCGAACACGGTCTAGATTTATAGCGAAAGAATCATACGTACTAGCTTAAATATCTATCGAATGTTGTGTGTTAAAATGTGTCGTTGTGTTAAGTAATTTATAAATAAGTTTAACACACGATCTTCCATAGTTAAAAATTCAGCCGCATAAACTTGACTCATATGTTCAATATGCAACTTTCACTTTCTTACACCTTCGAAACTGTATGTGAATTAAATATTGTAGTCTATTTTACATTCTTTGTAGTTTATCTTCAGTAGTTAGGATATTCGCTCCGATATCGTGAGTTCTGGGTTTGAATACTATTTTGACAATGAAGACTTTAAATCAGGGGTCGGCAACATTTTTGTTAAGGAGGGGGCAATAAAAATTTTAAAAACCATCAAGGGCCAATTTCCTAATTAGGATATTTAGTACATGGTCGATGCAATTCGGTTATTGCCTGAGGTAAACTAATTGCAGAGCAGCCATTTAAAGAATCTAACGAAATATTTGAAAAATAGTGCAGAGTGGTGAGTAAGTAGAGAATGTTACTTCTAGCCGGTCAACGTTTGGAGAAAAAGTCCTTAAAAAAACCCATAAAATTCTTAAAACCCATAAAAGCACCAGAAAAATGTCTGACTCAATCTTCGGTATTTTTTTTTAACAAATTTCAAATCTCTCAAATCTCCCAATTTTATCCTAAAATTTCGGGCACAACCAAAGTTGAGAGATTCGAAAATCCCTCAAAAATCATACCACTTTATCAAAAATATCCAAAATCAAACTAAAACAATTGAAAACTCTAAATTTTTAAATTTCCAAAAAGCACCCATTCTGTTAGCCAGTCAATTTTTGGGAGAAAAAAATCTTTAAAAAAAAAACCACCCATAAAAGCACCAGAAAAAAATCAGTTTTACTCAATTTTCGGGACTTTTTTGAGCGAATTTCAAACTCTCAAATCTCCCAATTTTACCCAAAAAAATCAAAGCTTCTTAGAAATCATTTCAGATTGATTCTGTGGAAGACTATTCCGGACTTATTAAGTAGCGGAACAATGGAGCTACTTATTGATTTTACAATGCCCGTCTGTCTGTCCGTCCGTCCGTCCGTTCCCTTCATAATTTCTGCATTTTTTGAAGTAGAAAGTTGAAATTGGGAATGTAGTTTACTATGGGCATGAGTACTTTCACTATTTAGTTTGGTTTAGATTGGCTCACTGGGTTCGGAATTACGGGGGTGGGAATTAGAGGGGACCAAGTGACCTATCTGGTTTTTATGTATGAAAAGGAGTGAAATTAGATATGCACATTCCTCTAGACAAAATCTACATTCTTATGAAGTTTAGATCAAATAGTCTCAGTGAGGTCGGAGTTGGGGGGGGGGGTGACGGTCACTTGGTCTTTAGAACTATGACGTGTGATTATACAAAAATTTAATAATAATTAGCTAAAAAGGCCTGGTACCCGAAAAATTAGCCAGGTGGGATCGGGCAGCGGAAAATAAGTGTGAAACTTGAGACAGATTTTCATGCGCCTCAACCTGCGATTCTGTTATTTCCTACTTTATTTTCTCTCTTGACTTTTTGTTTTTGTCCCTTTCATTCTTGACTCGCTTGACTCGTTGAGTTCCTCTCTCTGCGAATTTCAATGACCACTGGTTCACTTACCATTTGCTCTGTTGCAGCAGTGCGCTGGCAAAACCCATACAGCGCCGAGCGAAGGGACTGCTTCCTCTGCCGCCTTTCCACTGTTTCTCAATAGTCTGCTAACTCTCCATTATCTCCAGTTAATGCTCAGTTTTAAAGATTTTCAAAAAAATGTTAGCCTCTAAGAACTATCAATTCCAAGAAAACCCCGAACAACAGGAATTCTATGCATTATTACAAATTCAATTTTGCTTTATAATTCGTAGAATTGGGATGGAATCTTCAAATTGCTAGTGCAAGCTGTGCTAGCACGAAAACAAAGAAAGTTGCCTCGCTCGTCAAAGGCGTGATGCGAGCGATAGCGAGCGATGAGTGTGATGTCAATTGTGCTCGCTCATGCTCAACGCTAGCTCAAGCTGCCGCAAATTCAGAAGTACAGAATTTGCAAAAAAATTAACTGCGTATCCGTTGTTTCTGAACTGTCTTTTTCTCTGAGCTTCGGCTGGTAGAGCGGTGGTTGTTTATAAACAATAGTGTGTTTGTTTTTTACAGTATTGCCTTTTTTAATTTTTTTCCCTTAGGACACGCGCCATCGGGTACCAAGGCCCGAGTGTGTGATGGAGATGCTCCTCCTGGTATAACTTATTATGTGAAATTAGATTAATAATTAGAATTATTGAGGGATTAGTTTTAATGGCTATTTTATTATTTTTAAGTTCTTTTTTAAGAGTTGTTATATTTATATAAATTCCTTAACTCTACATGGTCGTGGTTTATTCTTTTAATATTTTATTTTTAATTTAATTTTCAATTATTTGATGGAATTCCTCGGATTCTCTCAATTTGGCGGCCTGTGCTGTTTCCATTTTAACAGTCCAATTATATTTTACCCGTCTTTTTTTCAGCTTGATGCAGATATGATGAATCGCTTCCTGTCATTTGTTGCTGGTGCAAGTCGCCTCTGTTCACTTGAGCTCACCAAAGGCGATTAGCAGGCAATGTGCATGAAAGGCATTCTCGAGATCGCGAAACGAACGCGAGAGCTTGCGAGATCTTGCGATCGCTGCGCTAGTGCAAGGTCGCTCATCCGGAGCATGCGCAGTCTTTTGCTCGCTCGTTCAGTACTAGCGCAAGATGAATTTGCGGCGGCCCTTAATGAACCTTATTTATATTGCACAAACTTTGCCTTGCATTGTTGGTCATTAGATAAATATTATTAGTATGCCCTGCCATCATAATGAATAACGAAGTACAGCTGCGCATACATTGGTGCACGTCCTGGTAGACTCGTTATGGAGCCAATCCGACAACAGAGTACACCTTGAATGTGCCGTCTGTTTTTGTTGTCCCGGAAGCTTCCTCTAAAGCATTGTTACTGGGGACAGAAGGCTTCTCGAGCTCGACATAAGGGGTCACTTTCAAACAATGAACCTCCTTCTTAGAATTGCTGGTTGTTAAGGTACCCACACACGATCATGCTCGGCTTGCTGCCAAGCCATTCAGTTCGACTGTTCATTTCAAAAATGATCGTGTGTGGGGCAATCATTCCAAAACTGATGGCTTGTCATTCCCGGAATGACAAGTTCAACATGTTTGATTTTGGCTTGTCATTCATGGCATAATAAAGCGAAACACTGATCATGTGTGGCGCTATTCATTCCCGGAATGACATGCGCATGCGCACTGATTGGCTCAATTACGTGTGCAGGAAGTGCCAGTTGCAGGAAGTGCCAGTTGCGTTTTGATATAACAGGAGCAAGTAGGGATAGAAGTTCTCGAAAACTTGTGGAACTCATCCGTAGGTAGTTCAAGAAGTCATCCTTTGCATTAGCTTCGAGTTCACCCAGAAAATGTATATCAGAATATTTCTTTCTTTCTTGCAACCAGCGTTTAGACCAAATGCTCCTTTTCATTTTAGGCCTATCATCGTCCTCGGCAAGCAGCACTGCAATAATAGTTGCTGCAGACTTCTTCATAATGTAAATTCACTGCACCATCACTGCACAGCAGACACTGGCGAATAAATTCGTTCAACAAAATGAAATAAAGTTCCCATGGAATGACAATTTCGGCATTACTCGTGTGTGGTGAATTCTTATCAAGCATGAAGTGACAGTTATGGAATGGCAAGCATGGCAGCAAGCCGGGCATGATCGTGTGTGAGTACCTTTAGAACATAACGTTTTCTTGGAGAACATGAGCAGTAACGTTTCTTTGGAGATTATGGAGAGTTAGCAGTCTACTGGCAGACAGTGGAAAGGCGGCAGAGGAAGCAGTCCCTTCGCTCAGTGCTGTGTTGTTTTCACCACAGAATGCGAATTGTTAGACAACTGAAAAGAGACACGTGTATCTCCTTTGACCTCTCGAGAGAGACTGACCTATCTATATCGCCTGCTATACTGATCTTCTGCTCATTGTTAATAATTCTTGGAAACGTACGGTTCTATTGCCAAGACAACAAAACGTGAAAGTATTATTGCATCAGCATAAAGTATTGTTGCATCATCACTACTTTCAGCCAATGAAACCGTCACGCGTTCAGAACAGGAAACTATTTTTTATATTCTAGATTATTAAGTAGCGGAAGAATGGAGCACTTATTGGTATTATAATGTCCATCTGTCCATTTTTTGAGGTAGAAAACTGAAATCGGAATGTAGCTTATTATGGACATGTCGAGCTTCACTATTTAGTTTAGGTTTGATTGGTGCAGTAGTGTAGTATTTAGGGGGGGGGGGGAGTCAGAGGGGACCAAATGTTCTATGTGGTATTTAAGTAAAGGAGTGAAATTCGATATGCAGATTACGCTAGGCAAGATCTATTTTAATATGCTGTCCCAGTGGGGTCGGAGTTGTGGGGTGGCACTCACTTGGTCTTTAGAACTATAACAATATATGGCATGCGATATATCATTCGATCGGAATTGATGAAAAAGGAAAGAAGATAAGTTCTAAATACTACGTTCGAGAAAATCAATTTTTATGATAAATAAAAAAATTGCGGGTTAAAAAGTGCAGATAAAGGGATATTAATAGATGAACTCAGGGCTTCCGCTACTACTCTCCTCGGAATGATTAATTTCTTCTTTAGTTTTTAGGGTGTTTTTGAGAGAATTAGGCATGATTTATCAGGGTTTTCGAATCTCCCACTTTAGGTGTACTCCAAATTAAGAGATTTGAAGTTCGCTCAAAACGTCCTAAAAACTGACCGGCTAGAAGTAACATTTTATACTCTACTGAAGTACGTGTATTCTAGCAATATCACCTCCGCTCAGATGGTGTTGGTTCTAGTGAGGACGCATATGAAATGCGCCGCATTGCTGACCCTTGTTTTAAATGAGACATAAAGATTTAATATTTTCTTTCGTCGACTTCTTTCTTGAGATACCAATTGCACCGCGCTGATTTCAAATATTTACAAAATATGGGGTTATTCAAAAAGTATGGACCGATTTACAAGCCGTTACTCATAAGTTCTCAAGCAACTTCACGGAATAAATCGCACACTGCTGCAAAGAGTGGTTTTCTAAGTTTTGAATATTAGCCAGCAGAACATTCTCTCGTGTTTCCCGCCCCGTCCCACAGTTGCCAATTGCCAGCAGAAATTGTGGCCCGTGCTGCAGGTGATGTGGCCCGTGCATCAGCTCAAGTAGAAAACGTGTGACTTGGTTGGAATTGTGTAATATTTTTTTATATAGCTTTATGAAATCGTTTCGTTCTTTTTGAAAAACCCTGTACAATATTAAGTCATGAACTCTGTGAAGCTTATATAGGTTGACCTGAGGTTGGTCTTAAGATTTTAACAAGCTAATCGGATTAAGACTACTTATGCCTAATCAGTCATCATAAAAATTATGCTTAATATTAGTGTTAAAAATGGCAAATAAAAAAATTACGATACACATTAGTCTAGTTAAATGTTTCAATGATATTTTTTACGGTAATGCAAATAACTTTACTTCAGCAGAGACATTTCTTTTCTATGAATATAAGAGAATGGTTTTATGCTTTTGATAAGAGGAACTTTAATCATTTTTAAAGCAACACCTGATAAATAAGAATGTGAAATAACGAAATAATCCAGCCTTTGAATACTTAATAAAATATTGGAGATATTAACTGGTGAAAATGATTACTGCGGATTTCCAATTCCATAATCAGCGATAACATCAAGCAACGCAATATCGAGCAAGCACTTTCCATTAGCATTTGTCATTAATCTACGTACATATATTGACAGAGTATCCATCAGTAATAAATTACAGGCCAATCTCTTGATACTAGAAAATTCTCCGAACTGATAAGCCGAACGAATTATTAACAAACACATCTGTCAATGACGCTTCGTACCGAGAAAAAGTGCTCGCAATCGCTTAATTTGCGCAGAACCGCAAAAGTGAGCACTAGCTCCCGAAGAGCGAAAAGGCTTTTTCCCGTATAACAAATTCCGTGCAATAATCTTATTAGTCATTAACCATGTCCTTCGGGTTTTAAGTTATTAACAACCCTTAGCTTAATTAACTTCAGCCAATTAGAATGTTCAGAAATGAAATATTCCGTTGAGAGCATTGTATCGATTTTTGGGTTAAAATATATTGGGTCGAAAATTTTGGTATTTAGAGAGGAGAAAAGTTTCCAGGGTGTTTCGTAAATACTTTAGAAAGGGGAAATTCATTTGTAAATGTTTCCTCTTTGGCTTTTAAAGCTCGTTGGTGTTGGATATTGTAGTTCGGCTTTTAAATTTCCTGACGCTTTATTGAATATATTGATCAAAATTTATGTTCAGGCTACAGTAGTCTTCACAATAAACTTGCTTTAAACAACAAGATATTAAATTATCTGTCATCTAAATTATATTTCGAATGCAAAGATATTTACACAACTTGATTCCTTAGTTTGTATTGTAAATTTCATTTACAAAGTTAGCCCATGATTTAATCTATATATAAATACGGCAACACATTTTTTGTTATAGACTTTTACCTGTGTTAATTTGGACGAATAAGCATGAAACTTATATGGTTGGAAAGTTTCTGTGCTCTACATGTAGATGTGCACAATTTATTTTGTTTGCGTATTTGTTCACGTTAACACAGGTAAAAAGCGTTTCAAAAAAAGGTAGCATTAAGGAACAGGTTGTGCACCATATTTGTCAACGCATGTAGCATTGCCTTTTTTATTGTTGTTTTTTTTTTATTAATAAATATCAAATTAACACAAATCATTGTTGATGTTCATTTGAAAGAATTTTAATTGTTGTAATAATAATTGGAAAATAGTCTTTGGAGGATTTTTTCACGCCATTCCTCCGATATTGATGAATAAATTGTTATTAACCAACTATTCAAAATATTTCTATAATTAGTAGGTAAGCATTTTATGTAATTTTCGTTGTTTTCTAAGCTACTTTAAGGGTTTTTCATACACTTTGAAAGTAATATTTTTAGTTAAAAATAAAATAAATACCAATTTTGAAGTTTTTGATTTTTATTTATTTTTTAAAAATTTTGTCAACACTCTTTCTTTAGTAATAAAAAAGTTATCGATTTTTGATCCGAAACAGACCTTAATTTTCGATGGGAGAGACGCAGAGATAGGGAGGGACAATTTAGCTTAAATTATATATTTAGATAATAATTCGATAGATATTTTAAAAGATACCTGTAGATTTTCAAAGTTATCATTGCGGTGAAATGAATCGGGAATGTCAGAAATGTCATGCAAAGCATTTTGGATATTTATTGTGTTATCTATTTTTCATTCTTCAAAGTTTATTAATAAGCAAGATTGATGCTAGAACAATTACACATATATTTTTTGTTCTCAGAAATGTGATCGAATTTCGATCATTGGGGGATCCTAGTAAATATTTAAATAGAGGCCTATAATGAAACGTTGAGTGAAATCGTAATTACGATTTTATAAGTTCTCTTGAATCTCAACTCAAAAAGCAAAAATAAAAACCAAAAATATGAAAAAATTTTAATTCTCAACCAAAACTGTATAATTCTGTAATTTTCATTAAAATCAAAAAAATATAAGCGTTCTTATAAATTCCATTAAAAGGTCTTTCAAAATAGTTCCCTATTTCTCTATACAGGGTGTAAATGGACGACGTTTCACAAATTTCAGGATATGTAAAGGATGATCTGGTGAACATTTTTTATTAATAAACCCATAGTCCCAAACGAAAAGTGACAGAGCCACAGCATGTTGTAAAAAGCAGATCACAGTGTACACTGAGATAATTTGTGGCGATCTGAAATGGGACAGTCCAGTAACAGTTCTGTACGTAATTGGGTACGAAAGTTCTCGCTGTTTCCTGCCTCACAGTAAAGTCCATTCCTGAACTCATACAGCACAAAACGTAGAGCGCAAAATAACTTCACCCTTACGGAATATTCCAAACTAACAACGGGAATTTCGTACCAACCTGATATGCAAGATTATGTGATTGGAGAATGTGCTGTGCATCCGGACGGTACCATTTGAAAATAGCCTGCGAGCTGACAGTCTGCATAGGGCCTACAAGATGCAAGGGGACATCATAGTAAACGTGCCTATAGCTGCCGCCACGTAAGTTGAACGATCTTTTTGACATGCGCAGTAAGTCTTCTCATCAATTTGCTTTGTCTGGGTTTTACCCATGTTGCACTTGTTCTACTATAGCAAAGGCGGAGATATCGTTGAAACGTGGAAAGCCTATTAAAAATCATAATATAAAACAAATTGCCTTCGAATCGACTATTCTGCGTCATTTTTTATTAATTTATTAATTTCATTTGTTAATTTCATTTATCTATTTTAATAAAAAACGAAAATGGAAACTAAATATAAATACGAAAACAATGTTTTGAAAACGAAAGCGGATGCTTTCATGGAATAACTAAGCGATTTACTTCCCGTTAACGTCTGTTGGCTGGCGTTAGAAATGACATCATCCGGTCGTTCAACTTACGTGGCGACTGCTATAGGTCAATGCTTGACAAACCAGGACATCAAACAAGCTGTGGCTCCGTCGCTTTTCGTTTGGGACTATGGGTTTATAAATAAAAAATGTTCACCACATCATCCTCTACATATCCTTAAATTTGTGAAACGTCGCCCATTTACACCCTGTATAAAGATTTTATCAAAATATATCACTAAAAACCTCTATAAGAATCCTGTAAAAAGTATCAATTTTATGAAATTATACATTCTCAGTTGAGAATTAATTTTTTTTCATCATTTTTGTTTTTTGGGTTGAGTGAGGTTCAAGTGATATTTATAAAATTATAAAATTGTAAAGGCCCATAATGCACTTAAGGGTTATATAGCAAAAATGCAATTTCGTTAAGAATTCTTGTCAGCAGTCTTTTTGTTGTTTTTTATTCTAGTCATACGTCTGGAACTTCAAATCATAGCGACGAGAAATGAATCATAAATATTTTTTGGGCATTATAAAAATCCGACTGTTTGCATAATTGATATTAAGTCTGATCATGTTTTCCTTTTTTTTTTGTAAAATATATTTCCAAGTTGATTTTATAATTTTTTTTCTGCCTATTTCTTGCTGTGTTTTATCTATTTTTGGATTAAGATGAAATTGAAAAACGCGTCAACGAAGAATAACAATTGAATTTTCAAATATTCCATAAGGAAATATGCTATTCGGTTAAGAAAAATAATATTTTGACTGGATATTTCGATTTTTTTGAAGAAATAATATATTGTGTTATAGGTATTGGTTGTACAGGGTGAATCAAAAATTGTTCAGTTTGAACGACAACTAATTGCAGTGAAGACCACCATTTTCCAGATAGGTGATAAAACTGGTTTCGAAAAAGTTACAAATCATTTCAGTTAAAATCCCTCGTAAGTTCAAATATTGTTCCATAGTAACATGTGGGTTTTGACACGCAATTGTTTCGAAAATTGTGCTGCTGGTCTCATCGCTTCAGACAATTTTGTACAGGATGGGGAACGCATCAGCATTTAGCAAGTACCATTCACAAAATTCAACTCTCCCGTCAGAATCATCTTCATTGAATTAATGTCGGAATGTAACTTTTCCGGTGTACTCATTTCAAAATGCGATGGATGCTAGATTTTGAGATTCATGTCGTTTCAAAATCGCTTGTAGCACAGATTTTTTTGGGGGGATTGGAGGATGGTTTACAACAGTCGTTCTTTTCTTATGGAGCTGCAGGACGTCCATTAACTTCCAACTTATGGACACCTTAAACAGTCCCATCTGCTTCAAACTTGGATCGGATTGGTAGATCCGTTGAAACTATCTTCTAAATTGTCTTTTAACTTCCTTGAAGTTTTCGAACTTTCAATAACACTTTAAGACAAATTTTCTTTATTCAAAACATAGTCACGTTAGTTGCACCTAAACCAATATATATAATTTCAGACTCTATCTATAAATTCTTATTTTAATTGTACGGTATAAGCTACACCGGCGGAAACAGAAAAGCAAAATGCTACTGTTTTTATTCTATCGAAATAAGCCTGCGAAAACGTTTTAACGAACAATGCTACGCGGCTAAAACTTTGAGGAATCCTATAGTGCGTTTCAGAGCAACTTGAGTGTATTGGAACAGTTACGCAACCTTTTCACGCCCTGATGTGACGTCGCATAGAAAAGTAGTGCGGCATAAGTTGTTGTGATTGGTG
The DNA here is from genome assembly GCA_023313115.1 of Rhysida immarginata. Lineage (NCBI taxonomy): Eukaryota > Metazoa > Arthropoda > Chilopoda > Scolopendromorpha > Scolopendridae > Rhysida > Rhysida immarginata. Next base: position 5,692,436 of record JAHWFO010113004.1, on the reverse strand, counting down.
AGAAATAGCAACATCCAAAATGGCTGAAGCTGCTTCGTCTTCGCTTCCAACGTTAGTCACCTCATCTTCACCAGCTCGTTATTGTAAGCGACATCGTCGAGGCATTGATATTGGATCAACTACATGTTATTCGGTCCCGTAACTGTTCTAACACACTCAAGTTGCAATGAAACGCACTATAGTTTGAACCTTCCGCCTCTGTTGTGCGAAGTTGCAAGCTCCGCCGCCAGGTAGCAGCGCAATAGCGAGTGTTAAAAATGGCGAACATCAGTAATGCACGTTATAAGCAGCGTGCTATGATCGAATATCTCGTTTCCGAGGGATAAAGTGTCGGGAAATCCGTAAGCAGTATACTGTACACAGTAAATGGGACTGCTGATGGGAATCAATTCAACTCAAATGTCGATGGTGTGATGTGAAAAAGTGGTTGGTTGAGCAGAACCAAGAATGGTACCGAGGAGGAATACACGCTCATCTGGAACGCTGGCATAAAGTGAAAAAAGGGAAGGAGAATTCTTTGAAAAATCATCAGTAAAACTGATGATTGTAGCAATGCGATGCCCGAGCTGCAAAGTTGCATGTTCCATATCTTCAGAGAATAAATTGTGGTGCGTTACTTTTTGAACGCTCTTGCATAATATTAAGCCGAAAACAGACACGAAAGATGAAAGTTCGTTTTGCGACAGAGAGGAATATTTATATTGTACAACTAAGATAGAAAGATGGGTAAAATTTTATGACTTCAAAGTTGCGAGCTAGTACAAAGGAAATAATCTCTTGTCCACAAAAAGTGGACAAATCCACAGTTAGTTTGATCCTTTAAAGTTGAGAGGTTTGACAAATCTAGGAGATAAGTTGAGCTGTTTTCTATCGCTTAATATTTAGCAAAACGACTAAATCGAGACCTTTTCATTAAAATTTCAAACGACGTTGACATCAACTGGTTGCTATATCCGCGGATTAGAGTGACTAAAAAGTCTTTCCAAACTTACAAAATTGTTTTACAAAGAAATAATTACAATTACAGTTATATGGTTGTTCGCAAGAGAAAGACTAACTATGAAGAATATTTTACAATGTCAAAACACTTCTACATGTACAGCCTTTGTCATTTTTTGTAGGGTCATAAATGCGCCCTAAGTTCAAACACTTTGAGAACGACTAAATTAAACATCACGGCGCGAAAAGCAAAGCAAATTGGCGGTATTTCTATTTGAGCATTCAAAAGAGAACTTAAGAATGTTGTTCGCTTACTGCGCAGTTCCTTCTTAATAAAGTCTTGCTACATTTGTGTTGTAGTAAGCAATAAAATGGCCACACATACATGCAAATAGAGCTTTAAGTAAGAAGGCCCAGTTGTACAGTCTTAATGTGTTGGTTACTGAAAATGAAAAAAAGGTTTCTTACAAGCGTTGACAACGTACATTATCTCCTGAGATGATCAAATCGATTGCTAAGATCTCCCAAATCGATTACAAGAGCATTTGCTGAATCTTCCAGTGTTCTTCACTGCGAAATCAACTGACCTTTAATGAATCGCTTGCGAATGAAAATGGTGGTATCCGGAATCTTCCATCTCGCTTGGCTTGCATGTAAGTTTCAATAGCGCAGAAGAGCAAACTCTTAGCGAAAAGTTCTGACAATGTCTTTGGTCGACCGAATTCACTTATTACTTAAGGTGTTGACATTAATTCTCCTAATCCCAAGGGTTCACTCGCAAAGTTAACACGTTCAGATCTCATAAATGGTCATAAAGTAGAAAAATTTTTAAGAAGCGGCCAAAGTACTGTCTTAAATTTTAATAAACAAGGTGACAATCCAAATATAAGATAATATAAGATATCCGGGTCGCGGAACCATCCGCGGTAGCTCAGTTGGTAAGAGCAGTGCCAGCGATAGGCATGATCCCCGGTTCGAATCCGGGTCGCGGAATTTTTCCTTCCCTTTTCAATTTGTCCAAGGTGACAATATCAAAGGAAAAATTTTTGATACGGTGGGTTTCCTTTGAGAACATTATGAATGTCGTCAAATGAAGTGAAAACTGCAAGTCATCAAATTCAGCTTTAATCTAATAAATAGTATCATATTGTATATTATTAGCTATTGCCATTTTGATTGATTTGATATAGAATTAGAGCAAGGCTATATGCTTTTCGCTTATTTTTAAACCCTTCCAAATAGAATAAAAACATTCTACTCTCGCGAAATGATTCGAATCACTGAAGAAGTTTTTAATCAAAGAAACGTCGGTAAAAAAAAAGATTTCCTCCATCCGAGCTTAAAATGAATAATTCATTTCCTTTTTAACTTTTTTTCCAAATTTAACCACCGTCGTAGCGGAAAATCGTGAGTTTATTTTCAAACGAGTAGGATTTGAAAACTCTTTTTTGCACAGAAGATTGAACAGTTCTTTTTTGGTTTGCGGTTTGAATTCTTCCTTTAAAAAGTGTCCTTGGATTATTATTTTTTTTTTTTTAGTTTTTTTTATTCCACCCCTGCACTTACTACCTTCCTCCTATTCGGTTTCTCCTTTAGATTAACTCCCCTGGCTCGGTATCAGTGGTTTTTCCATCGGCTGAAGCCCGTCATTAACGCGGAGCATGGAAAGCGCTTTTCACTCGGCGATCCTAATTGGAAGGAAGCGCCAACGTTTCAAACTGAGGCAGATCCGTCGTCAAGAAAAGATCACCGTCAAAAGCATTTTTTTTTCACTAAAATAACAGGAATTTGAAAAAAAAATATAGAGAAGGAGATAACTGAAGTTTTACTTTACTTTCTTCTTTAGACATGTCATTTGGTAAAATGCTGCAGGTGTTCTCGAAAGTAATGTTTTTCTTTTGAAATATCTAGATTAATAACGTGTGTTTAATTTCTCTCTTTATAGTTTATGAGCAGGTCCTTACTATATTCTGTGTTTAAATAATAGACGTTCATTCGAGCTCTCGCTACCTACTATTCCACTTCAGCTTAAAAGTAAACTCCACGGAAAAATTCGACTTTATTTATTTATTTATTATTTATTTTGCATCATAACATTGATCTAGGTTAATAACTGAATCTGTTGAATCTTGAATTTTTAAGTCGATTGCAAGTAAAAAGAATCAAATGGTTGCATTCTGGTCAATATTGCTGTATAAACAATTAATGAAATAAAGGTCCAGGAATAGCAATATGGTAGCGTTTGACAAAAAGAATCAGTTGGGGAAACGTAAACAGGCTACCATCTTTAGGTTGTGGTCGGCCATTATGAAAAATAACAAAATTACGTTTTTAAAACATTTTAATAAATTAGAGTATTTGTCGGAGGCAATTTGGAGGCAATTATCCTAGGAGGCAGTTGTCCGGGGCCAGTTGTCCTAGGGGCAATTGCCTCCGGAGGAACTTGTCCGGGGGAGGGGCGGTTGTTCAGGGATAATTGTCCTAGAACCGATGCAAATTAAATTAACACACACTTAGAGGGTTTCTTAAGCTGTGCATCAACGTATTTTTATGTCAATTGGTTAAGTCTTTTTAGAGATATTAATTTATTTCTGAAAATAAAGAAATAACTATCATTCATACCAGCAAACCAAAGTCAACAAATTCGACATGTACGGACTCCTCTCATTGAGACAAATACTTTTTTTAAGTGAACTGTTTAGGTCCGATGAGCCATGTTTTGCATTATAAAGTTTTTTTATTTTATAACCCCTCTCTCAATTTTTTTTTAATTATTATTCTTTTCAAGAAAAAGTAAAGGCCCGTGCGAATGTACCATTCTACCGTTTCAATTTATTTTGCATTTTCATTTGAAATTTTAAGCTTTTCAGTTTAAAACTTGGTACAAAATCTAAATTCTTTCGGATATGGTAATAAAGTGATTCAGTGATATAATGTCGGTTAATAATAGGCAATAATTTTTATTTTGAACATAAAGCACGTGACTGGTTGATTAAGTCATTCGCATATGACACGACTGACAAGAAGAGCTTTTTATAAGATAGCTCATTACGTTTCTTTCCTAAAGCTAATAATGTATGAAATATTTTATTTTATTAGTAATTGATACTTAACCCTTAATTGTATAATTTTTGTTATAGGTAGCAGAGTGTGGTTT
>JAHWFO010113004.1:5672087-5683340 GCA_023313115.1 Rhysida immarginata | reverse complement strand
ATTTTAGCACCAGCAGATGCCCCCTCGAAAATAATCAACTTTGGATTATACGCATTTTTTCGTGTGAAGCTTATTTTTCGAGTTATTCTGCTTTGTCAACTTAAAATTTACACCCTGTATACTAACAAAAACAATATGGACTTATTTGTGCTAGTTTATGTCGATGATATTCTCATAATCTCAAAAGATCAAGGGAGAGCAGATTTCATTATTAAAGGACTATCTGAACACTTCAAAGTCAGAAACCTTGGAGAGCCAAAGATGATTCTTGGAATTAAAATTCGACAAATTGAAAATGGACTATTCTTGACACAAGAAGGTTATATTCGTGAACTACTCGAAAAATATGGTATGGTGGAATGTAAAACTGCACGTACTCCGATGGCAGCTGGTTTAAAATTGGAACATAAGGAAACCAACGACGAAAATATCGGAAACCTTCCTTTCAAGCCACTCGTCGGAGCACTTATGTATATAGCGGTTGGAACCAGACCAGACATTGCTCATACAGTTAGTTTATTGAGCCAATTTAATAATTCGTATGGATATGAACATTGGACAGCAGCCAAAAGAATACTTCGTTACCTGAAAGGTACAATTGATTACGGATTAGCTTTCACCAACGAAGGAGGAGATTTGACTGGATATGTCGACGCAGATTGGGGAAGTAATATTACAGATAGACATTCATTCACAGGATTTTGTTTCATATTAAATGGCGCGGCCATAGACATTCATTACGTGGGCGTCACAGAAGCAACGCTCAGTAGCTTTATCCTCTATCGAAGCTGAATACATGAGCATATCCGAAGCGGCTACGGAAGCAATGCATTTAATTAAATTCCTTAAGGAATTGGGTTTTGAAAAATTATCGACAATAGTCATCTATAACGATAACCAAGGAGCCCATAAACTTGCGCGGAATCCTATTTATCATTCCAGGACCAAACATATAGATGTACGATACCACTTTGTTCGTGAAGTATTGCAAAACCAACCTGTGGAATTGGAGTATTTACCTACGGAAATGATGATTGCAGATATCTTTACGAAACCTTTATCTGGACCAAAGCACAATCAATGTACAATGGGATTGGGAGTCACTCAATTCAACTATCGTAAAATTGAGGGAGAGTGTTGAGAGTACAATTTTCCGATGTTAATCTAGACAGTATTATTACGTCATTCATGACATGTTTTCATTATGTTTACTGAGTGGATGTATACATTGTTTAATATATTGTTACCCTTAAGCATGCAAACTCACTGTTGTGCGTATTAATTAATTACTTAAATAAAATCGAATGCATCTTCTCAATGTAAAAGCCTATTTTTGTTGGTCTGCTAAATAAACCACACTCTGCTACCTATAACAATTCTGATATTCATATAATTAAGGGTTAAATCTATGACCCGACTGAGGAACACATGATAATTTTGATATTCATGATTTAAAAATTGAATTCAGCTCTGATATTAGAAACAAAAAAGAGAAAAAACGTAGAAAAAATCTGTAAACATATTTTTTATCTAACATAACCTTGAAAAAAAAATAAATAAATATCATTTAATGTTTTAAAAAATTCTGCTAGCGAGGAGGGGGGTCACCCAAGCAACAGAATTAGTTGGCAAGGTGGCCAATTGAAACTCACAGGCGTAAATTTCGTTTAAAATGGTTGTTAACATCTTTTTCAGTTTTCTAATGCCAGCATGTACTGTATTATTAAGTACCAGTGATATCGAGTCTTTTAAAAACGGGAAAATAAAGGTTTGCGATTAATTATTAATTCATAACAAATAAATTGCTTTTATGGCTCATAATAACAGTGAATTTAAAATAGCTTTCAATAATAAATGAGAAAAACTTATTATTTTAAATAATAGAATCTAAGTACTTGTAATAGAATAATAGAATAAATATACGGCCGCTTTGGAAAAAAAATTGTTTACAAACATTTCAAACGAAATTCACGTCTGAGAGTTTCGATTGTTTTTGCAATTAACCTAAGAATTTCATCAAAAATTGCTCCACCCTTTCATAATAACCATTCAATTGCAATGAAAATTTTGAAATACCCCTACAGGTTTGGTTGCAAGATTACGTTTTAAAATCTGCTTAAAATCATTTTGAAGTAGCAGTTTTTGATCCAAACTATTTACAGAAATGTACCTCAAAAGGTTCGTTTCTTTTCCTTGAAATTCTCTGAGGGCAGAGCAGCGGATATCTTATCGATGAAAGCCCCTTCTGGTCGACATTTTTCCAGCTTTAATGGGACCAAAGGTCTGGGGGTCATACATTTATTGGGTTTCCAAGGCTACAAAGCTCCCTGATGAAACACATTTAATGCCCAGCGACGATTGCAATGGGCCTTTTATTACAAAAAAGAAGACGAAAAAGATTACATGCTGGAGACTGCTTCAGCGGGAATGGAGAACCGACGAATCTGGAAAGAAGACTTATTTACAGTGGAAATTGAAAGGAAAAATCGAGATTTGAAAGCATCTTGATGATTCCAAGAAGATCTCATTGTTCCTTCTGTTTAAATTAAGATATGAATTTAGAGGTGACGTTTATATTTTTTTAAATAAGAATTTAAAGCATTGTTTTGTAAAAAATGTGTTTAAAATCTTACATTTCATGCAAGATATAATTTTAGCTAATGGCTTGAGGAAAACTAACGAAAGCTATTTTGATTTGATTATGTATTCCATTTTTCATCATTAGGTCGTCCTCAACGTAAATTTATTTACGACAGTTAAAGATGAACTTTTCTTAATACCTTTAAATTAATAACTAATCTTTATTCTGACAAAAGCAGAAACGAGGCGAGACCCAACAGCAATAGTCAGGACGGGAAGCCCCTTAGTACAAACATAAAACACAAAATTCAAGAAGAAACATCAGATTGATTTAAAAAAATTAAAGATTTTACAATAAAAATTTTGACAAATACATTGCTAATAGAAGATAGAAGTTGATAGTACATCAGGAGCATAGATTCTCCCCACCAAAACATCTTTAACAAGCTTTATGCATTATATTCTCAACAAATCCCAATAGTCATGTAAATTAAATTTAGATCTAAATTGGGTCAGGAGTAGATACCAACATTACGATTAAATTTATAAAACAAAAAAAGAAAAAATCTGGAGTAGACCCTTCTAAGCCTATTGATGACTGCTGGTACACAGTGACCCCAAACATAAAATCCTTTCAGACGGAATCCATTGGGACCTAAATAAGAGAACTCCAAGTAAGAGAAGTTTTCGTCTGATAAGATGTGTCCCCAAAATAAGGATGTTTTAATTTTCTTTATATTGCGAATTTAATAAAGAATGGCTGATGAATTCTGTGTGAAGAATTATTTATATACAATATCTCAGAGTTTTAAATTATATACGAAAATAGAAAAGCAGATTACTAGTTCGACCCCAAGCTATGAAATCTTCTTTTCTATTTTCATTATTTCGGTATCTATGCAGGGCATTGTCTTTAGATAGTAGGGAGTCATTCAACTCCCGCCATTTACCATTGTTCAGAGAAGCTAGGGAATTCAGATCACGCTAGGAGCCGCATAGGTCGCAATGGACTTTCAAGGTCTATAAAAGAAGGTCAGGACACGATCCCACAATTCTTTGCGCCAGCGGCCATTTTGGTTCTAAACTACAATGCAGTTACACAGCAATCGAATAGCCTCCAATGAAATTAATGATTCCAAACTAATTACAGTGCATATATCTTAAATAAGAAAAATGTAAAAGGGAAATTTTAAAATATACTATTGGACTCTTTAACTTAAAAGCTGATATTTGCATGGAAACATGATATCACTGAATCAGTAATATTTATGTATCTATCAGTCAGATTATACATTTTCTCAGAGGATTTTAATGAAAAATATGCATGCAAAACAATGTATAGAAGTATGAGTTCTTTTATGAGAATCTCTGCAGATACAGGAGAATAAACGCATAAATTTTCCCTTCTCAAATTTCACCAACTCTTCACTGTTTTCCAAATTTTATTTTATTTTTATAATTTATTGTAAAATTGCTGTCTTATTATTTATTGCAAATTTTTATGTTTATTGTAAAATTTTCAGTATATATAATTTATTGCAAAATTTATGTTTATATGAAAATTTTTGTGAGATGAAAATATGACCCGAGACCTAATTAAAACTAGTTTTAAGAGCTCCCGTGTATTTAATTAAAAAGATTAAAACTCATGTGCAAGACTTTATTTTTCGACACTTCATAAAAACTTTTAATAATAATTCAAAAATTTTAAAAACTTCAACAATTTAAAAAAAAAAAAAACTAGATCAAGAAAAATTACAATGACATTCTAATAAGATTTCAAAATGAAATATAAATTTCTTAATACATCAATAAATTTTAAATTTTGGCTTAATACCAGTTTTAATATAATGGCCTAATAACAATTTTGACATACAGCCTGAAAATTATTTGAACATAATTTTGATAAGATTAAATTTACAATTTTCAGTTTCTGGTTGAAAACATAATTTGTCATAACTTAAATTATGTCATAATTTCCAAGCCTAATTTATTAACATAATTTAAATTAAGACACGTGAAATTATGTTTTCAACGCGAAACTGAAAATTGTAAATTTAATCTTATCAAAATTATGTTTAAATAATTATAAGGCTATATGTCAAAATAGTCATTAGGCCATTAATGTTAAAATTGTTATTAGGCCAAAATTTAAAAATTATTGGTAAATTATGATATTTTAATTTATTTGGAAATCTTATTAAGCAGTGATTTTGTGAATTTTTTTTATTTTATTTTTTATTAATTTCTTGAAGATTTAAAATTCAAGAAATTATTCAATTAACTCGCTTCAACGAATCATTGGATTCTACTTTTAATAACTTTAAAATATTTTAATTCTTCCTGTTTCTTGAGCTGAAGTTTTTAAATGCTATATTTTACAAATATTTATAACAACTTCCACTTCAATGTCTCATTTTGGTTGTTTAATTAATTTTTTTTGTACGAAAATCGCCTATATTTAACATGAAAATTGTATAGGAAACGCCACATTTAGAACCAAAATGGCGGCTCCATTTTCGTGTCCTGACCTTCTTTTATAGACCTTGTGGACTTTGTGCGATCTATGCGGCACCTAGCGTGATCTGAATTTCCTAACTTGTATAGTTATTTTATTTATTTAGTTGATGCCCAAAATTAATAGTGAGCTGTGCAATGCATTCAATAGTTGGTTTATCAATTAGTTATTTAAAATTTTGTAAAATACACTAATTTTGGCAGTATTATGCCAATAATTCCAGCTGCATTGAAACTGAAAATGAAACTAAAATTTCTTGCTCACAATAGGGCGGCGCTACATGCGTTTTTAGTCCGATTGTACATTACATGCAGCGCCATATTTCAATGGAGTTACCGCCCTGTCGGGAGCTAGAAACTTTAGCTTCATTTTTCAGTGGAGTTGAATGACCATCTACTATCTGAAGACAATGATACAGGGTGTTCATAAAATGAGGGATAATAAGTACCTAGCATGATTCTTCACATCAAAGTAAATAAAAACTTCCTCTTGCAAAATGCCGAAATCTCAAAATTTTTTTCTCAAAAATCGCTAGCACCAAGCTTTAACAGCCCTTCATGGCGTCATTATGGCGTCATCAAGCGTTATTCCATTTCACTGAATCAACTGGTTCAGGAGAGAAAAAACCATGACGCGTCACGTTCCCACAAAGCCAACTACATATGTAGAACAATCACGTATATTGAAGATAGACCCCGAAACCTGCTGCCATACTTGAAGCCAATTGGGAAGCTCTGCCTTCTAGAACTGTCATGGCCGAAAGTGAGTGAAGATGATGCAAAACACATGGCTAACCCTGAGGGTATCTGATTAATAATTCTTTCACACGCCGATCACGGAGTGATAAGTTAACTTTTCGTAACTTTGTATTTTAAATATATTTTATAAACACATGACTACTTCTCAAAATCGGCCATGGCCCCCAGTTCCCGGCAGCCAGATTGTCCCTGGTTACGGTGGCAACCAGCAAGACATGAAGGCAGAGGGTGCAAAAAATATCTGGTTCGGACCTGGCCACCACAAGACACTGATCCTGGCTATCTATAACGGACGTTTCCTTTCCTCAGAGAGTCGTCTGCAAGAACTAGAAGAAGAATTGGATAGGATCAACTGGGATATCATTGGACTCTGCGAAGTAAGAAGAAAAGGTGAAGATAAAATTGAGCTGAACAGTGGGCACATACTATACCACAGAGGAACAACCGACAGAAGAGTTAGTGGTGTTGGATTCCTTATTCATAAGAAATGGAAAAATCAAATCATTGAGCTTGATAGTGCCTGCGACAGAATTGCAAGATTGGTCATCCAATTGTCGAGAAGATACAAGATACAGATCATACAGGCCTATGCGCCAACCACAAGCTACTCTGATGAGGAAGTCGATGACTTTTATGAGGAAGTTTGCAAGGTGAACGAAACAGAAAACTATTATCTTAAAGTCGTTATGGGCGACTTTAACGCCCGTGTCGGAGAAAAAAAGAAAGGAGAAAATTTTCTTGGTAGTCATGGTTATGGCACAAGAAATGAAAGAGGAAACAAACTGGTGAAATTTGCAGAGTACGAACAACTGTAAGTCATGAATTCCTTTTTCAAGAAGAAACCCCAGCGTAAATGGACTTGGAAAAGCCCAAATAGAGCAACTAGTGAAATGGATTACATTCTGGCAAATAGGAAGCACTTGATCCAAGACTGCACTGTTCTCAACAACTTCAACACAGGAAGCGACCACAGACTGGTAAGATGCAAGCTTGTTCTACACAACGAAAACAGAAAGACGAAAGGTTTTCAGGAACACAAAGAAGATCATCAACATTGCACGCCTGCAAGAACGCAGAAAGAATTCCAGCTAGAACTGCGAAATCGCTTTGAAATTTTACAGAGCGGCATCCAGGAAGATGACATCACAGATATTAACAGGACACTAACTAAATACTTAAAAGAAGCAGCGGAAGTAGTAGCTGGAGAACAAGTTTCCAAACCACAGACGAAACTCACAGAAGAAACGAGGAAATTAATGAAGAAACGAAGAGAAATGAAGACAAAAAGAGTAGATACAAGATCAGTAAAAGAATATGCGGAGCTTTGCAAGACAGTACGGAAACACATCACAGAAGATGTTCGGATGTTCAACTGCAATCTTGTCAAAAAGGCAGTTGAAGATAACAAGAGTTTGAAAACTGCGAAGAGAAAGCTCTGCATTGGAAGAAGAGGAATGTTTGCACTCAAGAGAGCAAATGGCACAATTACGAAAAATGGAAGTGAAATCATCGAAATTGTGGAGGACTTCTACAATAAACTTTACAAATGTGAAGATGATAATGACGTAAGAAGAGCAGACCAACTGAAAGGAAAAGATGAAGTGCCACCGGTTATGGAAGGCGAAGTTGACAAGGCTATTAAATCCATGAAGAAAGGAAAGTCCCCCGGAGAAGATGGAATTACAATTGACCTGATTAAGGAAGCAGGAGAAGAATTCAACAAGTTACTGGCAAGTTTTTTCACGAAATTCCTTGAGATGTCAGACGTACCAGATGATTGGAATAATGCAATGATGGTTCTATTTTTCAAAAAAGGAGACCGAGAAAATATCCAGAACTATCGCCCTATCAGCCTTTTGTCAGTTGTTTATAAGATCTTCAGTAAAGTCCTGACAAACAGACTTGATTCAGCACTAGACTCAGCACGACCAAGAGAACAAGCGGGCTTTCGAAGTGGATATAGCACGATCGACCACATTCAAGTTATTAGAGAACTTATCGAACGCCACAACGAATATGTAGTGCCACTTTGCTTTGCCTTCATCGACTTTGAGAAAGCTTTCGACTCGATGTTCACACATACTGTAGTGAAAGCTCTAGAAAGAATGGGAATAGCCGGAAGCTATATTAGTATTCTTCAGAAGATATTTAGTAAAGCGACTGCTGCCATTAGTTTGGATAAAGGAAAAGCAAGGATCAACCTTGGAAAAGGAGTAAGACAAGGAGACGCCATCTCACCAAAATTCTTCACAGCAGTTTTAGAGGAAGTCTTCAAGGAACTGAACTGGTCAAAAAAAGAACTTAAAATAAACGGTGAATTCATTAACCACCTTCGTTTTGCCGATGACATCGTTCTCACCAGTGGCAGGCAGCATTGTGGTTGAAGAAATACAGAGCTACATTTACCTGGGATAAGAAATCACCATGGATGGCAACATTCTGAATGAAGTTAACAGACGAATTAGAACAGCATGGAGTGCTTTTGGCAAGAATAACATTATCTTGAAGAGCAACATGCCACTTAGCTTGAAACGAAAAGTTTTCAACCAGTGTGTTTTACCTGCACTCACCTACGGAGCTGAAACATGGACTTTATGAAGGAGGACAACACAAAGACTACAGACAACACAGAGAAGCATGGAAAGATGTATGCTGGGAATTACAAGAAGAGATCGAAAATGCAACAGCTGGATAAGAAGCCAAACAAAGGTGATTGACGTCATCAAACGGATCAAACGTTCTAAATGGCAATGGGCTGGTCACATTGCTAGAAGACAAGACATGAGATGGACCACAGTCATTCTGGATTGGTACCCTCGAGACATTAAACGCCCAAGAGGACGACCCCCATGCAAGGTGGCTCGACGAAATAAGGAAGGTGGCTGGTGTCACCCGAAAATCCAAAGCTTCAAACAGAGAAGAATGGAAGCGTTTAGAGAAGACCTTCATCCAGCAGTGGATTGCAAAGGGTTGACCGTGATGATGGTGATGATGATGATTTTATAAACAATTTTAGATCATGGTTTCCATTTCAGTTTCATTTCGATCAATTTCAATTTCGTTTCGATCATCTTTCAGTTACGTATTTTTGATAAATACTTGTGGAAAGTGATTCCTGAGCCTTTTTCGTGTCTATTTGTACAGTTGTACGGGGAACAACTTTGAAGAATGGTCCAAATGGTACTTTCTTAATTATTCACTGGGTCAAAAATCGTCAAAACAAAGCAGCCAGACAGCTATCCATTCCACGGTTCAGTCCTGGCCAGAACTGTCATGGCTTCACTTTGGTGGCGATGTTAACAATAGGATTCGGAATATACCTTTAATATACGTCATTGACATAGAAGAATAGTTAAGAAACTTGGTAACCAATTGGAAACCATGCCAGGTTTACACTGCTTAATTTGATGTCAAGATGACAAATAGCATTGTCCAGAAAAAAGCAGAATGTGGCGTTTTTGAGCACTCATTCTACAGTTAAGTCTATTCTGTCATTCTCCCATTATTTGGGCAGTCATCCATATTTTTTGTTTGAATAATATATGACAGGAAGACACTTGACTGGGAAGATGTTTATATGCTTTGCCAGCCACTACAGATTTCTCCATTTTTCCATCCATGAAACCACATAGCAAGACTGTTAGTCCTTCTTTTGGAAACTTTCCCACCACATTTTTGGCTTTTGAAGGAAAATGTGAAAATGGGTTTAGATGGGAAAATCCAAAACAAGAGCCCGGTTTCGTTTGCATTTTTAATACCTTTAGAGCTGTACTCCTTGACAATTTCTTTGTTTACGTCTGCAACTTTGCCACACACTTCTTTAAAAACAATGTTTTGTCTTTAGCCAACCATTTGATGTTTCAAAGTCGCAAATGTATAGCATGGTAGCCACTTCTTTGCTTATTCTTGTAGAATTAGTCTTGATATGTTATTCATTTAGAGTTTTGAGTTTACAAACCAGTCGAACACAATTCAGTTGATTTGCTCATTGCTAGTTTCTCTTAGTTTTCGCTTTACTGCTCCATTTCTGCAAACCAGTCCTCTCTGATTGCTTCTTTTTTCTTCAAGTTCTCGTACACTTCAAGTCTTGAGTTTTTCCCACGGAATATTTGACATTTGTTTGCACGTCCCGCACATGGAGCTTTCTTTTTTTGCACTGCCATACCACAGAAAATGTCACAGAATAAGAACGAGTAATCTGAGTGAAAAGCGTCGTATTGGGCTAAAAGCATCACTTTATACACTAAAAATTTTCATTTTCAGTTTCCGTCTCGACTATCTTTTTAGCAATCCGTGTTCGCGTTACAGGAGTTCCGTCTCATAAGACTTTTTCACGCTCCCCGTTTTTCGAAATATAACCAAATTTGGTTTCATGAATGAAGAACGCTAATCATTTACTAGATCAATTCATTGGATAAATGAAAATTCTAACGAAAATAAAGTATAAATTGATTTTGAACTTGTCATATGACAATTTTTTTACGTTAAAAAAAATAATACGCACGATGTATGCACTTATTTGCTTGTTCTTGTAGAATTGGTCCTGATGTTTTATTATATGCTGAAAAGCATATATTGGTTTCGCTCTGTTTGTGTGTCTGTCTGTCTGTTTGTCTGTCTGTCCGTCCGTCCGTCTGTATGTCCGACGATTACTCGAGAACGCTTTAACTTTTTTAAATTCTGCTTTCGCTCTTCGATAGAGACACTTCCTGAGCTCACCTGATTAGTTTGTGATTGAAATCGGTCTAACAGTCACGTGACTATTAACACCCAAACCCCACCATTAAATTTTTTTATTGGCAATATACGGCATGTAATATGTCATTCGAACGAGAATGATGAGTACAAGATGAATATGTCATTCTTTTCGATTTTCGAAATGCTACGTCCGAGAAAATGACCCCCAAAAAGTACTTCAATGATCCCTTATTATGAGCTTTAGCTAAAGCTATATATAAGAATACAAGCTTAATCAGTACCTTTATGTACACGGCCAGCCATCGTTTGCACGAAAACATGAAAATGGAAGAACTTAACTGCGATATATCAACTTTTGATGAGCTCTCGTGGACCCCTTCAAGCACGTGCACTAATGATAAGTATATGAACTTAGGGCATGTAATATATCAATCGAATCCTACTAACGAGTCATAAGTGAATATAATGTTACTTTTTGTTTATCATTTAAGCATTGTTGATGGCAGCTTGGAGCACGTGCCTGTTATGAAGATTTCTTGATACACGTGCTCATTTCATTTTAAAATTCAGTGCTGTTAGGCCTATTGTTAAATGTGTTGATTAATGTTAGGGCGATTGTTAAAAATGGCTAAATAATGTTAGGCCTATTGTTAAAATGGCTAATTAATGTTAGGCCTATAGTTAAAAATGGCTAATTAA